>VNJU01001584.1:0-162855 GCA_008042675.1 Drosophila seguyi | reverse complement strand
TTTTTCTTCTTCTACGCTCTAGGATTAATATTTAGTGGGGTGAATATATATATGTATATAGCTTGGATACGGGGTGTTGCGATTCGAATCCGCTCCCGCTCGCCAGGAGCAGCTGCCCCGTTCCGACAATGGGGTTTTTAGCCTCTTAGGAGGTAGACTCAAAGTATGCCTTCGACTTGGTGGGATCGGCCACCATGGTCTTCTGACCAGGCTTCCAGTTGGCCGGGCACACCTCTCCGTACTTGTCCGTGTACTGGAAGGCCTGCACCAGGCGCAGGGTCTCCTCAACGCTGCGTCCCACCGGCAGATCGTTGATGGTGATCTGGCGCAAATTCTGCTTGTCATCGATAATGAAGAGACCGCGGAAGGGGATGCCGGTCTCCTCGTCCAGCACACCATAGTCGCGGGCCACCTTCATCGACTTATCGGCCAGCAGGGGAATGTCCATGCTGCCCAGGCCGCCCTGCTTGCGCGGCGTGTTGATCCAGGCCAGATGGGTGAACTGGCTGTCGGTGGAGCAGCCAATAACCTCGCAGTTGATCTTGCGGAACTCGGCGGCATTCTCCGAGAACGCAATGATCTCCGTGGGGCACACGAAGGTGAAGTCCAGGGGGTAGAAGAACAGCACCAGGTACTTGCCCTTGTAGTCGCTCAGCTTGATGTCCTTGAACACACCGTTGACGACGGCGGTGCCGGAGAATTCGGGAGCGGGCTTCTGCAGCTGGGGCATCTGTGGGGTGAAGGGGAAGGAGGGGAATATTTTGTTAAAAACTATTTATTATAAAAGAAATACAAATTAAGGGTAAAAGTTTTAAATACTTAAAAAAAAATTAAGTTATTCAATTTTTAAAGCATTAAATTCGTTTAAATAAATTTAACATGAAAGCTTCACATTTGCTAAAATATTTTTATAAAGTTAATTAAAAGACGAAGATAAAGTAAAAGTAAATAATTTACGAAGAAAATATTTAAATAGGCAGTAAACAACGCTAAAATCATACAAATATTAAAAAAAAAAAATATGCAAGTTGATTTTATAAATTCTTCAGTCACAATTTCACCACTAAATTCTTTTTTGGGTTCATAAATAGAAACCTTGTGCATTTTATTTAATACAAAGCTTAAGAAACTGGTTTATAATTAGAGAAAATAACTCAAGGCTTTTGCAATTGCAAAAGTTCAATTGTAATGGCGATTTCCAGATGTGAAATTAACATTCCCTAAGAAATGGAAGACTCGTGAACAGCTTAACTCTACAAAATGGCTGCCAAAGTAACGGCAAGACGAAGGGGGTGGGGGGACAACGAAAGAACTGGAAGAAATGAAGAATTTTAAATTAGCCGAAAAAATCGCTGGGCTCCGGTTGTTAGGCGAATTGAACTATTCGGCACGTTCATCCAATTCCCGGGGTGTAATCGATGCCGGCGAATGCCTTGCGAATTAATTACAAATCAGAAACATTTCTATATCGCCAAATACTTTCGTCTCATTTCGATTCCCTTTTTACTTTTTACTTTATTTGCCCTTTTTTTTCTTTTGCCGGCTACCATTTCATCTGTGTGAGCGTGTGTCTGAGAGATGTGCGCTGGTGTGGGTGCAACGGACGTGCCAATAAAGCAGAAGGGGGGAAACAAGAAGCAGAGATGAAACTATGCTCGGTGCTATTGACAAGAAAACTTGTGAAATAATCTCCCGATTGAACATCATTATCTTGCGCATCATCACAACCACATCCACAAACACGGAAACGACACCGAATTCCTCTTACGCTCTCCCGCAACTTCTCCCTGACTTTGCCCAGAATTAGCGACATTAGCGGGCTCATTGGCCGGACGGAGGCACTCACTGTAGTTTTGTGTAGTTGGCAACGGCAAACACAGTAATTGGTCGACTTCCGCGTGGCGCTAGTTGCTGCGTTTAGCTGGATATTGGTTGGAAACAGACCTTTCGGAACAGATGAAAATTCGCGAATGAAACTTGCGAGCGCATTTAATTAAATTTTTTCTTTTTGCACAGTGTGACCAAGGTCGGGACGAGAAAAGCTCAAGCTTTAGCCCTCCGACAGTGTGACCAAGGTCTGGATGAGTAAAAGCTTTTGGAAAAAAAGTAAGGGCTGGCAACAAAAGCGTAAATGTCAAACAAAAGCCTGCACGACAATGGTGTTAAATTGTATATGGAAATGTAACCATTTACTTGTCGCCGAAAGGCAAGAAAGTTAGTGAAATGAAATTAATTTATATATTTTCATATACATATCTTTTTTTAAACATTTACTCTACAGATTTGCTAAGCACGGCCCACCCATACTGGCAAACAAATTTTTGAAACTGCGCGGGTTTTCAGGGATGTACGAACCGCGCTTCAAATAGTTCGACACGGTCTTGCAACGAGTACAAGAACTGGCCAGCCGCCGTCAGCGAGTGCCAGTAAAAAGAACTCACTCGCTAAAGGATTTAAGCTCTGACTCGCTGGGCACTCCGGGGAAAAGGCAAGGACCCTCGGCGATCGCGCTCCAGTAGAGCTGTATCGAAAAATATATATTACTCCATATGATTTTATAAAACAAAACGAAAATAAACCAGATGTGTAAAATTTATTTATAAAAAATGACGCTTTATTTCTGATTCATAAATTTCTAAGCAAAAAATTAAAACTAAGAGTTGTAATAATGGCTTTATAATACCTTCTAATAAACAACATTTTTGTATTTGTACAATAATTATCTAATAATTTTGAAAATTTAAATTCGACAAAATTTCCGCGCTATGTTGGCAATGTTGCCAATTGGGTACATTATTACCGACCGCGTTGCCAGAATATTAAAACGCCATCACTCTCTCTTTATCCCACACGGCACTCATAAACAAGGTATAACGAGAAAGAGAGATAAGATCGGCAAGCAGGATCTGCAATACCCTAGAATTAAAATAAAAGATTATTTGATGTTTTCATGCATAATTTTGTCTTTGACCTTGGGGCTCAACAGGTCCTCTTCAAGATGTTATTTATTTATCATATAAAAATGCCATAAACCTAGAAATCATCCAAATAAAGCAAGTAAACAGTATGGAAAAATACCGGTTTGTACAGACCAGGTGAAGGTGATCAAGAATTTATATGTACAAACAAATAGTTAGGGTTGCAGATACCTCCCTTTTACTGCGTTACAAACAACTGAATGAAATTGTAATACGCTCTGCAAGGGTATAATAAGCGAATCGCAGGCAAAGGCAGAAAAAGAAAACAGCTAAATTGCAGCTGCTATGTTGCGAGCGACGAATAGGGTAAAAAAGGCCACAGCGAATGATGGCGGTAAAGCGAACAGACCCGAAAGCAAACGAGCGATAGGCGAACTGAGTGACGTCAGGGGCGTAGCTACGGGGGGATCGAGCATGCCTTGACTGTTAAGTGGGCCGCTTTTACCATGCTATTCGAAAACAACCAACAGTTGATTCCTGATTGGTTAATGCTGGAAACGAATTATTGTGCACGCATCTAACATAATAATATGTGAGATATGTGTTAAATATTTTTTAAAGTCGTCTGTATTATTAGCTATAAATCAAATGATACTAAATTACTGAAATAAAACATTAATATGTAGTTAAGCATGTCAGTACATTTACATTAAATCATGGTTTGTTGCACAAAACCCTACCTCGGCATACCCCGTAAACGCGTGCTCGTGCAACGTGAACGTGGAAAGCACCCCCCTAAATGTTGGCAACGCCGCCACTGCTGCTGAGCGACACAGGCAGGCAGAAAGAAGAAGAAGCAGAGGCGAAGGCAGAGGCAAAGGCAAAGTTGTGGAGTAGTTGTTTGGATGTGGACGGAACGGAAGACTGGCGGCAACTAACCAAATACATGCTGAATACATGCTGGCTGTGGCATCAAAAGGTAAGTCGGCGGACGTTAACGCAAAACGTCCCGACGGCAACGGCTACGGCAAGTTGTTACACATTCTCTGTCGCCTCCTCTCTCTTCTCTTCTGTTCTGTTCAATCGCCATCTGAAATGAACTGAATGATGTGTTTCAGCTAGCTGTGCGTGCGCGAGTGTGTGTGTCTATTTTCCTACTCTTCTCAGCGGTGCCAAAAGACAAGAAGTATGAAAAAAGCAAAGCATTCGTTTATTATTGCTCGCGTTCGTATTTTTTTCGAAAACTTATATGAAAAAGAAATTTTCTGCTGCTGCTGCTGCATGAGTGTGCGAGTGCTACGTGTATGTGTGCTGCTGGTTGTGTGCTCTCTCTGGGTGTGCGAGAGTGCGGTGTGTGCGAGTATGTGTTTGGGTGCGAGTGTATGGGTGCGAATGTGTGTGTGTGACGGACCAAAAAGAACCCGACAACGACGAGACGACACTGTAAAAATTCGATTTGTGTGTTGTGCACGGCGGTGGAAGCGAGAACATTTTTGGCGAATAGAGTGCGATTATCAGGCTGAGTAAATACAACAAATAACAGACGCAGCACAGCAGCAGCAGCAGCATTAACAGTAATCAATCGAAGCCAAATCAAAGCCTACACATATATACAGCTGCTGCCTCCCCCTTGCATTTGTAACTGTAAACCTAATTGTGTGTCTTCTCTTCTTCCTCTCTCTCTCGCTTGCTTTGGCTGCTCCCTCTTCTTCTCGCTCTCCTGCTCGCCGTCTCTCCGTTTCTCCGTCTCTGTGCCTCTTCCTCTTCGTGTTCGCCGGCGACTCTTGGATGCGAACCGAAATCCACAGCAGTACATTGACAGGAGCACCTTGGAGCGGAGAGGATAGCAGCAAGCGACCGATAAGCGGGAGCGATAGCCACCAGCGAGCAAACATAGAAAGCCGGGCGCGGAGCAGAAGCAGCAGCCAGCCAGCCCAACGTCCTGGGCGCAGTGAAACAACCAGCAAGCATCAAGATTAGCAGCAGCCAGGCAGATCCAGGCAGGATCCGCACACGAACACGCACACCAAGATGTCCAACGGCAAGGCGACAGTGTCGTTCTTCGAGAACGGTAGCACCACACAGTTCGAGTACTGCTACCAAATGTACCCGCAGGTGCTCAAGCTGAAGGCCGAGAAGCGTTCCAAGAAGCCACAGGAGCTGATCCGTCTGGATCAGTGGTATCAGAATGAGCTGCCCAAATTGATCAAGGCGCGCGGCAAGGACGCGCACATGGTGTATGACGAGCTGGTGCAGACCATGAAGTGGAAGCAGACGCGCGGCAAGTTCTATCCGCAGCTCTCCTATCTGGTCAAGGTCAACACACCGCGTGCCGTCATCGCGGAGACGAAGAAGGCCTTCCGCAAGCTGCCCAATCTGGAGCAGGCGATCACAGCTTTATCGAACCTCAAGGGCGTCGGCACCACCATGGCCTCTGCCCTGCTTGCGGCCGCCGCACCCGACTCGGCACCCTTTATGGCCGACGAGTGCCTGATGGCCATACCGGGAATCGAGGGCATTGATTATACCACCAAGGAGTACCTCAACTTCGTCAATCACATCCAGGCCACAGTGGAGCGCCTCAATGCGGAGGTGGGCGGCGAGACGCCGCACTGGTCACCGCATCGCGTAGAGCTGGCCCTCTGGTCGCACTACGTGGCCAATGACCTCAGTCCCGAGATGCTCGACGATATGCCGCCGCCTGGAGCCGGTGCAGCGGCTGGCAATGCCACCGGGACCGCCTCAGCACTCAGCACAAACGGCAGCAGCAGCAAGGTGCTCGACGGCGATGACACCAACGATGGCGTGGCCGTCGATCTGGACGACGAGAGCCTGGGGGCAGGTGAGTCCAAATCCAAGAGTTTTTTTTTTTTTGCAACTGGAGCCAGCTTTTAGAATGTACGCAGAGTCCAAAAGTATTAAGTCGCTTTCTAGAAAATCCATCTGTTTACGATGTTCCAATGAAAAGTTTATTTGAAATGATTCAGGTTTGTAGTTTGTAGGAAATGAAGCTAGGTACAGGTCCCAGATATCGTAACAACTGAAATTTGAATATGTATACAAGCATATTGTTTATGCCTTTGTCTATAACTCCTCCAGTTTCAACTGATATCCAAATTCCATACTTCATGGAAAGGCTCCCACTTCGCTTCTCGAAGTTTGTTTATTACTTTAAAAGTCAAATGTTTATTGGATCAGAAACAATTGTTACTACTAAATAGAGAAATCTAGATGGTATCTTGAGATCTGATTATCTTTAAAGATAGTCCCTAAAGTTTAGGGAAGGACTCCCATTCTGAAGCAACTGCTGTCCAGCTGTGATGATGATGCTTAACTCGATAACTTGTATTAATTTCTATCTACAGGCGGTCGCAACACTGCTACAGAATCGGAGACAGAGAACGAGAACACCAATCCGGCTGCACTGACGCCGCTGCAGGTGGGTGAGGCCAAGGGCCACAGCAACGCCACTGCTGTTGGTGCGGCTCTGCAAGACGGCGACTCTAACTTCGTGTCGAACGATTCCACCTCCCAGGAGCCAATTATCGACGACAACGATGGCACCACACAGACAACGGCCACTACGTCCACGGAGGATGGTGAGCCGATAGCCATGGGCATTGGCATTGGCATCGGCATCGGAATCGGCCTGGGCGGCACACCGCTTGCCTCCGATTCAGAGAGCAACCTGGAGGCGCCGCCGAAGAGCAACAGCCTCACCGACTTGACTCCTGCAAAGCCCACGACGACCCAGAATTCGAATCCGACACAGACACAGACGCCGAGCCAGCCCCACAATAACAACAAGCAGATAACCAACAATGGACAGGCGGTTCCTTCAGCACCAGCAGCAGTAGCAGTAGCAGTAACAGCATCAGCACCAGCAGCAGCATCAGCAGCGGGACAAGCTGCAGCAGCCACATCACCACAGGCCGCTAACAAAGCGGGAGCGACTGCCGCTGCCAATGGAAATGGCAATGGTAACGGCGTCCTGGCCGACGATGAGGAGGACGAGGCGGAGGACGAAGAGGAGGAAGAGCTGGACGAGGATGACGAGAATGAGGCGGAGCTCGAGGCAGACGAGAGCAACGGCAGCAACAGCATCGCGAGGGACAGCAAACTGCAACAGTTGGCGGCGAACAAGGCGGCCGAGACGGTGGCGTCAGCGGGAGCCGGCGATCCGGCGCCAGCCATTGGACAGAAGCGCACAGCCCTGCACTGTGAGATGGAGCTGAATAATGCCGGTGGAGGAGTGGGTGTCGGTGTTGGTGTCGGTGTTGGTGTTGGTGAGAAGTCGCCGGAGTTAAAGAAACTGCGCAGCGAATGAGTCGGAGGCAAGGATACGGAAACGGATACAAATACGGATGCCGGAACGGAAACGGAAACGGGGATCGGTTCGGTTTGGTTCGGCTCGCCGCGTATCCGGTGGAAAGACATATGTATGTAGTGCAGTTGAGTCGACATAGAGACATAGAGCAACATTACCTACACTTTACCACAACAACATTCAAGAAATTCTACTATTAAGCAACTAATTATACATACATATAATATATTATATATATATACAACATATAACGAGACGCAAACACACCCCCTCAACAAACACACACAACACAACGCAACAAAACAAAACAACACTTTCATACACACCACACAGAACAGAACAGAACAGATCAAAGCGAATGAGAATAGAAGATCCCGATCCAGCAGGCAGAACCACAGAGACATTTCAATAGCATAGGAAGGAAGGAAGGAAGCGCGCCAAGATTAAGAATTTGTATCTGAACCCGAATCAGAGTCAAAAGAATCAGGAGCAGAGACAGAAACAGAAACAGAAGAATCCGATCACGAAACCCAGCAGAGAGTTCAGGATGCAGCGTTAACGTAACGTAATATTATAATTGAAACGAAAAGCAAATAACTATAAAGACAAAATCAGATGCAAATCGATATTTTTACACAGTCAAAATGAACATTTAAATATAAAGAAATTTACAAATGCCGCAGTTGCCCACTACATACAAATATAAAAAAACAAAATAAAATAAAATAAAATAAAAATAAAAAACAAAAACGACAAAAAAAAACAAAAACAAAAACAAATAAGAATGAGAAAATCTTAAACGGATGGAAAAAAGAAAACAATAATTATAATAAAAGCCGAACATTAATTTATATACCTAAGTATTTAAATTTAACAATAAATCAAAACTTGTCGCATATACAACAACCTCCCCTCCGCCCGCGCTCTCTCTCCCCCCCTCTCTCTCTCTCAGACAGACAGACACACACACACAACTCACAACACACACCGCACACACAACAATCGGAAGAAACATAACAAAAGCAAAACAACAACTCATTTCAACACTAAGAAATTTTTGTGGTCGTAATTGTAATAATATAATTTATATTTTATGTGTACAACATTTTTTTTTAACTATACATATACTGAATTTTTTATAATTTATACGATAATCACTTTTCATTTGATTCCCACGAAAAGGCCCGAGGCGCAGAACTAAGATGCAGATGCATCTTAGCTGCATCTCGGCGCGCGCGCTGGTCCGGATCGACCGATCTCCGGGTTTTTGGGACACCAAACAGGAGTGTGTCCACTTAACCCGCAGATCGGTCGGGTTCCGAACAAAAAACGAAACAAAAATAAGAGAAAAAAACAAAAAAAAACCATCTCAAAATTATAATCATTTTTATTATTAGTAGCATAAGTCCAAATAAAATGTGAAATATTAAGAGAACACACATCAAACTGAAAAAAATCATCACCGACAACATGTTGAATTCGAGGTTTGCGGGATCGCAAAGAGAGCCAAGGCTTTTCTTCTTTGCTTTTGAAATGACGTTACTTTTCAGTAATGGCGTCCTGTCAGGTAAGGATGTTGGTTGCGTCTGGCAACGCTGTCGCTGGCAATGAGTGGAAATATCGAAAAGTAACGAGAAGTCAAAAATATTTATTTAGAAACTGTTGAAGCTGATGTAAAAGATAACCCACAGTTTGAACTAGATTATCAAGAAATATATTTCAAGGAAATCTAATTTCTATTCAAGAAACTTTTGATTTTTATAAATAAAATTATTTATTTCAGATTATAATTTTTTAAAGAAAAGTACTTATTTTCTGTTAACAATCTAACGTTTTTTGGTTCTAGCAACTCATAAAGTTTAAATACAAAAGCATACAAGTTTTGCAACATTCGTTTTAGATTTTCTAAAACATTTTTATTAATTTTATATATTATACACATTAATTATAGATACATAAGGTATTTTACTGTAGATTGGATTTTATTACCCTTCAGAGTCAGCTTAATTCGTATATGAGTAAATTTAATTGAAAGTAATCCAAAAATAGTTTATGCAAATTAGATATATTACGCATTGATTTTGATTGCCCATCGATAGCTAGATACGCAGCTAGAACCCGGCCAATCGATACTATCGCATGCATCGGCCCAGCACTAATATCAAAAGAAAACACAGAACGTACACAATTGCGAGCAATTTTGCTCTTACTCAGTGCCACGACTGCCGATCCGATTAGGCTAATCCATCGGGCTCATCCTCCTCCACCTCCTCCTCCGCCTCCTGCTTCGCCGCAGCTGACGCGACCACGTCCGCATTCGCATTCTTAATTGGAGTCAGCCGAACGAGCGGCGAGCAGCGTGAAATTAGCGAAGCATCAGCGCTCGCACCCGCCCCCTCATAATTCGAGTGCGTTCCTCCGCCCCGCTGGAGTGGAGAGGAGTGGAGTGTCCCCAACCCCGGCCGCGACCATGTCAGTGGAACGCCTCAGTTGTCGCTGGCCAGACCGGAGTTAAGCTTGACTTATCGGTCGCCTTGCATCCCAGCCTCCCTCCTTCCGTCCACAAACCCGCATCGACCACAGCGGCTGCTGCTACTGCTGCTGCTGCTGCTGCTGCTGCTGCTACTGCAGCTGTCCTCCAGTTGTTCCTTTCGGCCCTTAGGCTACCGATTGCAGAGTCCTGCGGCGCTCACCGCGTGACACCTCCGCCGCAATGCTGCTGGTGCGGCAGCTGTTTGGGGCATCGGCCAATTCGTGGGCCCGTGCCCTCATCATCTTCGTTTTGGCCTGGGTGGCGCTGGTCTATGTGTTCGTGGTGAAGCTGACAAACACCCAAGGTCAGCAGGCGGCCGGTGAGAGTGAGCTGAATGCCCGGCGCATCTCCCAGGCGCTCCAACTGTTGGAGCATACGCGTCAGCGCAACGAGGAGCTCAAACAGCTAATCGACGAGCTGATGAGGTATGTATGGAGGCTAAGAATATCCAGAAAACGTACATTTATTTGCAGTGGAGTCTCCAGCGGTTAAGTTGGCATATTCTGGCACATAGGCTTTCGTATATATATTTTAGGAATGTGTAAATACATTTTTTGTTGATTAGAAATTCAACAATCAAGTTTCGCGCTTAGTTTCGCCTTCTAATATATGATATATGAACGAAATTAGCATTAATTAGGAGTCCCTCGTAGTAGTTTTTGCACTGTGCGGATGTGTAATGGGATTAGAATCAACTTTCAAGGCGTTTTTTCAGGGGAAACGTAATAATTAACAAACTATTTATTTCTCCTAATCGAGAATCAATAAGAAATTGTGTCAGAAAACGAACCAGTTTAGGGCCTAGCCTACTAGAAGTGCTATTATTCTGATTGCCATCACCGCCTGCTACGATCTGTGACGATCTGTCAACGGCATCGGGCTGCCTAATTATGCATACACGTTGACCAGAGATTACACGCAATAAAGAGCTTTGCAACCGCTCAGTACACGCCATTCTCCCCTCTCTTTGTTTGGTTTGCTTTCAGTGACCAACTGGACAAGCAGAGCGCTTTGAAACTGGTGCAGAGGCTGGAGAACGATGCCCTCAACCCAAAGATGTCAGCGGATGTTGTCGGTCCGGAGCCAGAGGCCATGTTCGAATCGGCGCCCGCCGATCTTCGCGGTTGGAATAATGTGGCCGAGGCAGTGGCACCTGGCAACGATCTAATGATGGACGCTGATCATGGCGAGTTTGGTGGCATCGGCGGTGAACCCAGTCTGGAGTACGAGTTCACGCGCCGTCGCATCCAGACGAACATTGGTGAGATCTGGAATTTCTTTAGCAGCGAGCTGGGCAAGGTGCGCAAGGCGGTGGCCGGTGGGCATGCAAATGCCGCCGATCTGGAGGAGTCCATCAATCAGGTGCTGCTGCAGGGAGCCGAACACAAGCGATCGCTGCTCAGCGATATGGAACGGTTGCGCCAGTCCGATGGCTACGAGACGTGGCGTCACAAGGAGGCGCGCGACCTGAGTGACCTGGTGCAGCGCCGCTTGCATCATCTACAGAATCCCAGTGACTGCCAGAATGCCCGAAAGCTGGTCTGCAAGCTAAACAAGGTGGGTTTCTCTGCCAAAATTCAGGAAGTGTCTTGATAATCGGATCATGTCTCAGAGAACATAGTAAAGCATTTCTAATAGAGTTCCTAGGAAGTAACGAAAGATTAACCAGAAACTTGTCCGCTTAATTATTTATTTAATATCCCAAGATTAATTATTAATTTCCTCTTATATTCAGGGCTGTGGCTATGGTTGTCAGCTGCACCATGTGGTCTACTGCTTCATTGTGGCCTATGCCACCGAGCGCACACTCATCCTCAAGTCGCGCGGCTGGCGTTACCACAAGGGCGGCTGGGAGGAGGTATTTCAGCCGGTGTCCAACAGCTGTCACGACGCCGGCACTGCCAATACGTACAATTGGCCTGGTAAGCCCAATACTCAGGTCCTGGTGCTGCCCATCATTGACTCGCTGATGCCGAGGCCACCGTACCTGCCGCTTGCCGTTCCCGAGGATCTGGCGCCGCGTCTCAAGCGTCTCCACGGTGATCCCATTGTCTGGTGGGTGGGCCAGTTTCTCAAGTATTTGTTGCGGCCCCAGGCGCCGACGCGGGATTTCCTCGTTGCGGGAATGCGTAACCTGGGCTGGGAGCGTCCCATTGTGGGGTAAGTAAGAGCAGAAGATTCCATTGGGAAAACTTAACATCATTTACATTGTGCAGGGTCCATGTGCGTCGCACGGACAAAGTGGGCACGGAGGCGGCCTGCCACAGCGTCGAGGAGTATATGACTCACGTGGAGGATTACTATCGCACGCTGGAAGTGAATGGGAGCAGTGTGGTGCGGCGCATCTTTCTCGCCTCGGACGATGCGCAGGTGATTGAGGAGGCGCGACGAAAGTATCCAGAATACCATATCATCGGCGATCCGGAGGTGGCACGCATGGCTTCGGTGTCCACGCGTTACACGGACACAGCGCTGAATGGCATCATTTTGGACATTCATCTGCTGTCGATGTCCGATCATTTGGTGTGCACGTTCTCGTCGCAGGTCTGTCGCGTTGCTTATGAGATTATGCAGACGCTGTACCCGGATGCGGCGTACCGCTTCAAGTCGCTGGACGACATCTACTACTATGGCGGCCAGAATGCGCACAATCGCCGCGTCGTCATCGCGCACAAGCCGCGTACGCACGAGGACCTGCAGCTGCGGGTCGGTGACCTCGTCTCGGTGGCGGGCAACCATTGGGACGGCAATTCCAAGGGCAAGAATACGCGCACCAATCAGGGCGGCCTGTTCCCGTCGTTCAAGGTGGAGGAGAAGGTGGACACCGCAAAGCTGCCGCTCTATCCGGGCGTTTAGTCGTAGCCAGAACGCCATGCAATTGGTCGATCGAATCTGTGAATCTCTTCTGCCGCATTCCACCCGGAATCATAACCCGGGTGCCCTTCGGTCGTACTCGAATTCTGAATCTCGAATTCCAGAATCTCAACTCGCGATATCTAGCTCTCTCTCTCTCTTAACTGTTTAATTAATTAATTAACTCAACTTTCCGACTTCTTGTGAGTGTCACTTCTTCGTTTTTCGTATTTTCGTATTTGTCTTTTACTGTCTGTACAAGTCTTAATTAATTTGTAAGTTGAAAGCCGAAGAAATTATGTTGACAAGAAAATATACATAAATATAAATATAAATATATATATATATATAATATAAATAAATTATATATAGGAGTTCATGTAGGTTCACTAAGCGCAATATAGTCTATCATCACCTGTAAAATAGTTGAAATGAAAAAGATGAACTCAGAAAAGAGAAAGGAAAAACAAAATCTCATTTAACTCAAGCTTCAACAGCAAAAATGATACAAAAATAAAATTAGTAATGTTTTAAAAGGAATATATAACTTTTGGTTTTATTTACGGGTCTAAATAATGTCTTTCTTTGGGAATTTCAAGTGTTTTCGATGCTTTTTTATGGAAATTTTTGTAATTGTTTTGCATTGTATTGTTTATTGTAAACAATGTTTAAATGCCTTTTAGGTGAACTGAAAGACTATCTCACAATTTCTGGGATTTTCGCTGCGCTGTTTATATAAATATATAACATTTTTGTTGGATTTGCTAATATTTTGCGACCTATATTTAAAATATGAACGATTGTGCTAGCTTTTCGAGCTAATTGACTTAAAGTTCTTTATTAAATTGGGACAAAGGTTAAACTTTATTTAATATAATACTTGGGAATTTAAAATATAAAAGTATATACTTAAAAAAAAAAAACAATAATTAATCCTTGATATTTTTCTTAATTTAAGACTCACAAGTTTCTATATTTCCAAAATTTTAGTAAAATAAAATAATTTTAGACTCCAGGTGGCTGACCTCTCAGGTGTCATGGTTAATAAACACGGATATTTATCAATAATATAATATTATTTATAAATTGTTCACTGATTTTTAATGCGTGATTTTTACGAGGGGCTTTTCGCTCCCTGCGGGGTTAAGAACCGTCGTCGTCGTCGTCGTCCGGCGCCGGTGAAAGTGCAAATTGGTACTGCGTGCCCTCGCGATGATGAGTCAAGACCAAGTTCCAGGGCGAGCTTCTCTCCCCGCAGGAATTCCTTGCCGAAAAACAAGAAAATTCCCAAAAAATAAAAACAAACCGAAGCGGGCGCCAGTAAACAGAAAACGTGATAAGCTTCCCTGCATCAAAAAAATAAAAAATAAACTGAATAAAAATAAATTTAACAAGAACAGAAGGTAGCTTTGGAAACACGAAATTTATATACCCTTGCTTTAAGTATTTTGAACCGGAAATTGACCATAGGTGAGCCAAAAAAGAAGCATTAATTTCAAATTCTGTGTTTGTTTTAAATTAGGTTCAAAAATCAACATATGAGTATACAATTTTTGTTCAAATACAATTTTAGTAAATTTTTTACAATATTAATGATGTAAGGGGGCTTTGCAAAATGTTAGACAATTAAAAAAAAAATTGTTTACTAATATTTTCTTTAATTGCAAATCAGAATAGTATATTGGAATTTTTTGAATCACTGGCTTTTTTTATTTATTTCGGAAAGCTTTTCTCTCTCTCTTAAGAGATTAAAAATAATTAAAAAAGTCGTTTACTAATATTTTCTTTAATTGCAAATCAGAATATATTGAAATTTGATGAATCACTAGTTTTTGTTTATTTATTTGAATTCGAAAAGCTTTTCTCTCTCTTAATTTTTGCAAATCAATATTCGCATATAATTTTTTTTACAAGCTAAAGTTTAAAAAACCCCAACTGAGTTGAAAAAGTATTAATTTTAATTCGGAAAACATTTTTGTATTCGTGATTTTAAGGCTTAACAAATCTGTATTCCTTTTTTAAGGCTTAACAAATCGTCATACTGAATTAAGCATTTAAAAACCTTATTTAAAATTTAAAAACTTTTTAAAAATGATAACTTTAAAATTAGGATAAAATTGCTAATAAATTTTTGTTGTTCCCAACTTGGCTAGATAGATTTAGCTGTTGATGATGCTAATCAAGAGCGTTTATAGGGCTAAAAATGACTCCTTTACTTGGTTCCAAGCTCCTCACTGAAATTATAATACCCTTCAGGGGTTATACGAATCCAGTGCGCACGCGTGTGTGTTTGTGCATAAATAAAAAGCAAAATTATAAGCATTGGCAGTGTGTGTTTGTGCGAACTCGTAATTAAGTACTCAATGAACCGAGCGCCGCTGGGAAGTAAATAAAAAAAAACCAACAATAAAACAAGAAGAAATAGCAACAAAAGCGGCCAAACAGGCAGCTGGAAACCGGAGAGCCCCGAGCGGAGCCGGGCAGCTGGAGAGCTGGGGAGCCAGGGCGGAGCCGGAGGATCACTCGGACAAGGTCACGCCGTCAAGCGTTGCTGCTGTCGCGGATAAGCCGCTGCCCGGGGGCTTTGGCTTTTCTGATAACCGTCGCCCCCGGCTGCGTATAAAACATTGTCGCTGGCGGCACAACGACAGCACTTGCGGACCAGCAGCCTTATCGATCACATCGAACCACAGTCTTTTTAATCCTTTCAAAGCACACACAAATCACACACCAGGATGTCCCGCTTCAACGTCGCCGCTATCCTTTTCGTTGCCTGCCTGGTCCTTATCCTGGGCGGACACAACAGCGTCCAAGCGGCCGTGGCCCGCGTTAAGCTGACCAATGCCGGTGAGTGAGCTTAAGCTGTGCTCCATTTTCAGTTAATATCCATAGCATATCCTTTACATCACTCTTGCAGATCATCCCGGCAAGTGCGTGCTGGACTCCAATAACGTACTGGCGCCCGGGCAGAGCGGCAAGCTGCCGGACCATCCCTGCGCCGGCGCCACCTGCGATTCCGATGGCCATGTGACCATCAATACCTGCAAGGCCGTTGCCCCGCCCAAGGGCTGCAAGCAGCGCGACTTTGTCAACACCAATCGCAGCTTCCCCGAGTGCTGTGAGCGGGCCTACGACTGCACCAAGCACATCTAGACGGGATTGTGTCCATCTGAGGCCTTCCCTTCGTCTCATATCTGTTTTTTTTTTGTTTGTTTTTATTTATTGTGTATACTACAACATAACAATTAAAATGTAAACGCTTAGCAATACAATTAAATAATTTAATAGAATCATTAACAGAAAAATACATATGCATGTAGGCTTGCTCGTGTGGGTGTAGTTGGGCTTGGATATTGGGCCAGGGATCTGTCTTCACCTCTGGCTGATTCGGACTCAGATACGGATTCGGCTGCGGATGAGAATTCGGCTCGTTCTGGCTTTTTCGGGTAATACATAGCTCTCTATATGTATAATATTTATATATAATTGATGGGCGATGAGCTGGCATCGGCTTTACAAAAAAAAAAAAACAAAAAAATTCGCGATTATTTCGATTATTTAGAAAGAAGTAAAAGGACTAAACGAAATCACAAGGACAAGGGAGAATCTCTAAACATATGTGTATATTATGTTTTTTGAGCCATCCAGAACGAGACGAATCCCTCTCCCTGTTGGAATCCCGAATCCTTTTTTGGTGTCTCTCCTTCTTATGTTTACTCTCCTTGTGGGCGCAGCAGCACTTTGCAATTTCCTGTGTTCCTTAGTAACTTTTGCTAATTCGTTTTGTTTCCTTCCTTCTAGGTTTGATTTCTGTGTGTGTGTGTGTCCTTGTCTTTGTGCTTGTGCAGCTCTTTAGCGACCAGGCCACCGGCTCCCGCCTCCTATCGGCTGAGATTGTTGATGTAGAGCGCGTGGAGCTCGGTGCGCGGAGTATTCTCGAAGAGGGCGGCACGGTTCTGGCCCTCGCCCTTCTTCACCCAATGTCCATAGACACGGAAGGCACAGCCATCGATGACCTGGAGGGAGAGAATAAGTCGGAGAATGAGTTTGATTCGGTTAAATTACCTAGAATAAGAGGATAAGCCAAAGCTAGCAGAGATTTTAGACTCAAAATTAATTAATAAATTAATTCATCGATAAATTATCGATCAATTAAAAATCGATTAATATTATATTAGCAGTTACTGTTAATGTTACCGCAACAAAACAAATTGGTTTTGCATTTACCAGGATATCAAATTTAAGAATGTCTTGAAAATTCGATATCAATCGATTTCAAACGATCGATAAGAGATCGATAAAATAAACAAAAGTACCTAATTATATAAAATACGGTTAATTTTACAGTAATATAAAGATAAGTTATGCTTCTATCAAAAATTCTATATCAATCGATTTTATACGATCGACAAGATATCGATAAAATAAACAAATATGCCTAATTATATAAAATGCTGTTATTTTTACAGTATTATAAAGATAAGTCAAGCTATTATCAGAATATTATTTTGGACTGCTTAAACAATTCGATATAAATCGATGTTTGTTGAAGGATTTTCCTAACTGTTGTTCGATTATTATCGAAGCCTGAAAATTGGTTTAATTTCTATATATGGCTAAGGCGAGATCAAGTATAGAGATGGATAAATAAAACGTAGACTCAAATATTATTTCCAACTGCTTGAAAAATTCGATATAAATCGATTTTTGCTAAAAGTGTTTTCCCTAACTGTTGAAAATTATCGAAGCCTGAAAATCGGTTTAATTTCTCTAAGGTGAGACCAAGTTTGGAGATCGATAAATAAAACGTAGACTCAAATATTATTTCGGATTGCTCAAAAAATTCGATATAAATCGATTTTTGTCAAATGTTTTTCCTAATTGTTATCGAAGCCTAAAAATCTGATTAATTTCCATATATGGCTAAGACGAGACCAAGGTCAGAAATCGATAAATAAAACGTAGACTCTGTTGTGAACTACCCTGAGCTATCCTTCGTAGACCCCTTCCGGGATTGATTACTCACCTTGCGTAGAACCTTGACGCGATACGGATCCCGGATAGCCTCCTCAACGTGCAGCGGCTCGGCGGTGTAGCGCAGGCGCCGTATCCGGATGACGGCCCGTATCACGAGTATGGCGAATTGGAACTTTTTGCGCGCATTGAAGCGACTCTGTTTCCGCAGCTGAACGTGAGAAAAGGAAACGGAGCAAGAGAGGATGCAGTTGGATTAGATGGGTCTTGTTATATTTCCCACTGATAACATTTTTGTTTTTGTTTTCTGTTTTTTTTTCTCATTATTATTGTTTGGCTTTGTGTTGGTTAGGTGCACACGCCACGGGTTAGCGTTAACTGGGGGTGGGGTTAGCGTTTCATCTGGGTTAGCGGTTAGCAGTTAGCGATTAATGGCGTTAATGGTTAACTCCTCTTGAGCAAGGACCACAACCGGAACAAGAAAACAGCAACAAGAAAACAGAGATCGGCATCGGGGACAACGATGGATGTGTCTTTATCCGAGTGCCCGAGTGTTAGTCTGGTTTTCGGAGTTAGTTCGAGAATAAGATTTCGAATAGTTAAGGTCGGTAGGTGGCTAGTGTTTGATGGGTGAGCGTTAACTTTTAACGGACGGTTAACTGGTAGTAGTAACTCCCAAAGATAGGGTGTGTGTTTGTTACCAAGTCGAGGTTAGCAGGGAGGTAATTACAGATGAGATCGACACAGACATTCACGCTCTATTTTCGTATTACCTATGGATTAACTATGGAATTATGCGGATACACGAGGAGTAATTCGAACACATTGACACGAGTAACGAGTAAGATATATAGAAATGTATGTGGGCGTGGTGGATGAATGGATATAGTAATAATAATAATAATAATAATAGTTATAATACTGTATGCAAATCTATCTCAGTTTGACTTGGTTTACTCACAAGGGAGTCTCCACAACACCGACTTATAGACACACATCTTATAAGGGCGTTGAGACTCTGACAATATAGAGAACATGACACACAAACAAAACGTGTTTAACATCATCAACAGAGGAGAAATTAAACAAAATAATCCGTCAGTGGTTGTGAATCGATTTTGGCGTTATGTTTATAATATTGTAGATACGATTACAGGAGGTAACAGATAACAGATAACAGATATGGCAGATGCACCCAGAGAAATGCCAATGCTTGAACCTTGACCCTTATCATCTTTTCGAAGTGCATTTCTTTGGGTGCTTTCTCTTCTATTATATGTGGAATGTGGCTTGGGGTTAGTCTTTTAACTAGGACTGGCATGCGGTTAGCCTTTTTGGGGTTAGATTCTGGACAACAGACAGTATTAGACAGATATTTATATATATAGAGAGAGAGAGATACAGATGAGCCACCGGATCTAGATGGTGTCTAAGGCTACGAATAATAAATAAATACTACACAGAGAGATACGCTTTTACGGCGGAAGCAAGTCAACTACATACAGTTCTTGTAAATATCATCCAGTTCACCCGAGAGATATGTACTAGAGAAAGGTGCATATAATACAAACATTGTGTTTACTCGCTATGATATGACTAAGTGTCAGCTATAAGGAGATACAATAATAATAGTAAAGTAATAATAAAGTAAGACGTGTTGGTAGTGCAATTGGATAATTTGGAACTTATGTCTAAAGGCGAATGGATATATGGATGGAGGATGGTTGGGTGATTGGATGATTGGATGAAGGGAAAGCGTTGGGATCTGGACACGGTTTCATATCCCAAGGTCTTGGACACTCGTCCAACATGAGCGAAATAGAGAGAGATAGAAGGAGAGGTGAATGTCGAGTGAGCAGCTTGACTCCGAGTTTTGGATAAATGAATGTGGTGACTTGTGTGCTCTAATCGAATCAACTAAAAGCACTAGAAATTAAACGGTAATCAGTGATCATTAATTATACGGTGTGGCAACTAAATAAAACTATATAGAGAGCCCGCAAGGCGGCTGTCAAGAAACGCCAAAGAAACGAAAATACAAGAAGGGAATTCAATATAAAATATACAAAAATATGATACGAATAAAAAGAAATTAAATATTAATCTCCTTCCTTTTAAGATCCTTGCTCAGGTAATCTATATTTTCAAAAATATTCGAAACTTGTTAAGATAATTCACTTAATTTCCCTTTTATAACAATCAAAATCTTGCTTTCGTTTCCCTGGTATTTCCTGCATCCCCTGCCCTGCGGACACTTTTGGTAATGAAAAGAAAAGCAAAGAATATCAAAGGAAAACCTGCCTGCACTGGGATTGATGCATAGACCAAGTGCTTGCCCATGGCGGCTGCACTTTCGTAGCCATTGCCATTGGCATCTGCATCGACATCGCCACCCGGCTGCACCTGCGTCTGCGTTTTTTGCGTATGGGGATGTGGATGCAGTTGTGGTGTCTGCTGGTGGTGGTGGGATTGCTGCTGCTGCTGCTGCTGCTGTGCCTGTGCCAGTGCCTGTGCCTGTTGCTGATGCTGCGACTGGAGGAACTGTTGCTGCTGTTGCTGTTGCTGCTGCTGAGGCTGCTGCTGATAGTAGACTGTCGCCGTTAGCGTTTTGTAAGATGCATTTGCAGATGTGCTGGCTGAGGCGGAGGCGGAGGATGCTGAGGCGCAGGAGGTGGCCATCGAGGCCGAGTGACAGGCATCGTCCAGTGGCCCGTCACGCATTCGGTTTGAGGAATAGGAGCTCTGCGGCGCACAGTACAGGTAGCCGGTGTTCAGGGCCATCGATGAGGAGCCCGCCAGAGAGAAGCGACTCGAAGTGACGACCGGCTGCGGCAGCGGATGCAGTTGCGGATGCCGGCGCTCACCCATTAGCAGCTGGTGAACGCGATGGGATAATGGATACAATAGGGAATCGGGTTCGCAGGGCAGAGGCAAAGGCAGATGCAGAGGCAGCAGCAGAGTGTTGGCGCGGAAGAAATTAAAATGTTGGTTATCAGTTATTAAGGGGATATTTTAAATAATATGGGATCCTTATCAGCGGGGGCGGCTTACTTAGAAGAATTTCGACTTACGAACTAGACCTTAAGGATATGTGTTTGTATATATCTGCTTCCTACGACTTATATGCACCTTGATTGGGGTTTATTCTGGGGCACACTTATACCTCGAATACACTTCGTGAATTTTGAAATTATATTGAAGACCTAGCCTTTGATTTTGTAATAAAAAGTTTAACAAATTCTCGAGGTATAGGAGTGCCTTTACCTCATATCTCACAATGCCCTTACTTTCGCTTACTTCATCTTCTAATGGTCAATGCACTGGGTCATGCATGGTTCATGGAGGGGAAGGTTTCGGAAGGTTTCTGGGAACTGGGGAAGAGGGGGACCCTGCTAAAGTTGTTGCTTATTGCTTGGCATGCAGACACAGAGATTAACTTAACGACGGAATATGAATCGAATGGCTGCACACACACACACACACACACACACACACAGACGTGTTATCGGTTTTAGTTATCGGCAATCGGTCGATTTTTGTACAAAACATACATATATATGTGTATATAAGTAGGGGGAGGGAGGGAGAAGGCGAACGAACTACAAACAAGAACGATCGAACGAACATCAAAAACAACGGAATGGGATTAGAGGGGGAATGGGATTTGGTTATCATCGTGGGGCATGGGCATTATCATCATTAGCATCATCATTAGCATCATCATCAACATCTCGATCATCATTATCATCGCGCAATCGCAATCGTTATCGTCAGGCAAAAAAACAAAACAAAAATCGGATGCAGAAAACGAAGCATAGGTTGTTTTGTAGGTTAAAAGTTATTATGCTCAACGCCTTATATATAGTATACGATGTATGTATATATATTGAATATAGCTGGGTTAAAATTCTAGATCGGCGCACATAACGAAACAGAACAGAATACAACGGAACACAGACACGAACGGATGCTGGGGGAGGGCGGGGGGCCGGCAGCGTTGCATGGACATGAGTGTTGAGTGTTGAAGCTGCCGGCCCCATCGGTTATCATCGATCAACGATCGTTGCGATTATCGTTATTACAGCGATTAACGGGCCTCCGATAAACGGAGACACACACACAGCACAGAGAGTGAGTGAGAGAGAGAAAGAGAGATAGGAAGAGAGAGAGATACAGACAGAGGGGCTCGGGAATTGGGTTAGTCCGGGAACAGTTCGTTACCAGTGCGATCTCAGTGATGCGACTCATACGCCGGGACTTGGTCGACAGGCTGCGCTTGAGGCCATCAATGTTCTGCTCGAACAGCTATCGATTGCGAATGTATCGCGGTATCGGTATCAGTATCAATATCAGTTATCGGAGCGAGCGAGAGTGTTCGTTATCGTTCGTTTTTCGTTTTTCGGTATTTAAATTAATTGTTTGGATTTTGATATATATTTTGATCGTTTTCGTATATGTAAGGAAAAGAAGAAGAGAAAATGTTTGGTATAATAAAAATAGTAATCGTAAAATTAATATAAAAGCACACACAACACTATTAATTAGCAAACGGAAGAGAGGCGTGATGCTTAAACAAACCCGATGGGGGGAGAGAGAAATCAAAAAAGGGGCTCGAGTGGGCATGGATCCTCTGCCACTGACTACGGGGGCTTACGGCTTACCCTAACCAAATCATAAGTCATACGTAAATATCATAATAATCGTATTTCGAATGGGTAGAAGCTGTTAATATTAGGCTGTTGTGAGTGGGTGTGAGTCACAGGTGTGTTCTTTCCATCAGAGTGTGTTGTGTTTGGTGTGTTTAGAGACATTTGCAGGGGGGCGGTGTGTGGATTGGTTTGGTTCGGTTCGGTTTGTTGTGTGTACGACATCCCCCAGATCCAGGCTAGTCTAATAACCTAGATTCTATGTAAACACAGGGGTACAAAAATGACTAAAGAGAGAGAGAGACTGGGGCCTAGGACGTAGTAGTTGTACGCGACTTGAACTTGAGCAGACTTTACTCCCGCAGAGGTGCTAGAGGTGTTTGTGGTGTTGGGGATTGTGGTTCGGCAGCAGCCAGTACTTCCGGCACTTACCATTTGGTTGAAGAATGGATGTCTTAATACTTCCTTGACGGTGATACGTTGCGCAGGATCAACGACTAGACATTTACGTATCAGATCCTTGGGATCCTCTGCAAGTAATTTCGATTACAAATGATTTTTACTGAAGGTTTCAATATGGTGCTGGGAACCCACCTGAAATATCTGCCCACTCGGGCGAGGTGAAGCTGTACTTGCCCTCCATGATATTCCGCAGCATGACCATTTGCTTGCGATGCCAGAAGGGCGGACAGCCCACGAGCAGCGTGAACATGATGACGCCGCAGGCCCATCTGAGAAAGTGTGAAAATGGAAAAGGTATCAATTTGCTTTTCGCTGAACCCAAAGAAAGCAGATCCGAGTGGGAATCTACGTTAACATTTGTAACTTATTTATTGCTGTAAATGCTGTTATTGCTGAACCCATGAAATTAGGATCCCAATGGGAAGCTTTCGCAGCAAAATAAATAAATGAAAGCAACGGAAAAAATAGTTGACGATATCGGAACTCGTCAGGTTTCAGATTAACTGGCCAAGCAAGTGACTCACACGAAAAATGCAACCAAAACAACAATTGGATGAGCGTAGTTTAAAAACAATAAACAGACCATGTTTACATTATTTTAAAAAGGTAATTTAACCCCTCGGTAGATCCGTTTCCCTATTCCAAGGCTGATTCCTGACCGCCAAGAATGTTTCTAGTTATTTATGCTATAATCTTACATGTCCACTTCCTGGGAGTAGCCGGGCGATCCCTCAAACATGTTGCACTTGAGTGTCTCCGGCGCCAAGTAGCCCGGCGTTCCGCACAGATCTGCAGCGAAAGTGAAAGTGGTTTAAGGTTTGCAAGTCTGGTGAGGATGCACGCGTGACTCACCTGTAAGTTTCTCGCCTTCCTGCAGCTGCCTGGCGAAGCCAAAGTCCGTGATCTTTACATTGTGATTCTCGTCGAGCAAAATGTTCTCGGGCTTGAGGTCGCGATGAACGATATTCTTGGCATGGATGTACTCGACGCCCTCGAAAATCTGACGCATAATGGTGCGTGTCTTCTTCTCGGAGAGCGTCACCACGGAGGTCAGATAGTCGAAGAGCTCGCCTTTGGGACAGAGCTCAAATACGAGGAAAACAAATGCATCTGACTCAAACACGTCCTGCAGATCAACTGAAAACAAAAAAAAGAGTTAACCAAGGAGTTTGAGTAGCGAAGAGGGCTAGCACTCACTTATGTAGGGATGGCCCATGACCTGGCGCAGTATTGAGATTTCTTGTCTGGTTGCTTCGAGCATATGATATGGATTCGTCTCGCCCGCTTCCGTGGTGGCGCCCAGGTCGATGATCTTGGCGGCAAACTCCTTGCCCGTCTCCTTCTCGATGCACCGGCGCACGGTGGAGCTAATGCCCCTGCAAGATCAAACAAAACGGCTGCTGGATCACTTGGCTTTGGCATGATCATCGTATGATTTATCTAATCGCTGTAATGTGGTTGTAATTGCCCTTGTTTTTCGCTTAGTCCCCATATTTGCTTAGTTCCCACTGGTAAAGTCGGATTTATGGAGGATGTAATCGAGGCAGTGACAGAGTAGGAGGAGGAACGGCAGCCGGCAGCCGGCAGCCAGGCGCCGCTCCATTTCCATTAAGATTCCCATTGCTCAGGCGGAAATGAGGCGCCGCACACGTATGGCCATGTGAAGAGCTTCTTGGTAGGCTGACTCACTGGCACCACCACCATTGGCCCCAAAATGCAGAGCCATAAACAAAGCTTACATTACTGCAAGCGTAGCATTAAGCGGGTATCGGACCACACCACACCAACCGAAGAGCTGCCTCAGTGTGTATTGTGTAAGCTTTTGAATGCCCCGCTTGCTCCTCTCTCACCTGCCCAATATCTCCTTGGGCTCATACTTGGCGTAAAAGCCCTTGGCGGCATCCTTATCGGGCAGCAGGTCATCCTCCTCGTCCTTGGCCATTAGATCAAGTGAAATGTTGCCGGTTGATGTGAGCGGCTTCCAAGCGAAGAGAGGCCAATATCTGTGCAGGAATAAGAGAGTCCATGAGTGAAGAGTATTTAAAAATGAGTAAAATACGGAAAAGGGATTAAGCTAAATATATTTAATATTTGGTTTTTAACTGCTATTAGTTGGGATTTAACGTCAAATAAATGAAGTGTAATACAAGTATAAGTAAATAAAGGATTGAAGTTACACCTCTGTAAACGCACAGAAAAAGGGTGGTTTTGTTTATGAAATTTGAAGCTTAAGTTAAAATATAATTACAATATAGGAAATGTTTATTATCTCTCCCTTTTTAGCAACTTAAATGTTACAAAACAATTTTTTAACTAAAGAACGAATTTTAAAGGTTATTAACCCGAATTTCACCATTCAAAAGGTAGTGCTAATTGTAATTGTATTAAATCAAAGGATATCTAAAGATATTTATGACACAAAAACATATATACAAAATTAGCTGATTACTCAGGAACTAATAAGTAGATCAAGCTGAAACTTTAAGATATTGGATTCTATATATCTTTATATCAGAAACTACTAAACTTGCAATGTGGTTTGGTTTAACACCAATGATAACTCAAGAACTAATAATTGGATGAAGTTAAAATGTTTTGGAAATCAAAATAGATTTAAGAAAAAAGACTTTGGCTTCAAGATCTTAAGATAGGATCAACTTGAAATTGAATTAAATTGACATTTTCTCAGTAAATTATGTTACAGAAACAGACGGACAATTTCCGGGTTATATATTTCATTGGGACAAATGCTAAAGATAAAGTGTGGGGGCTGTCCATATAAGGATTATATGATTATCTCAATCTGAATCAAGATCCGCTACTTGATGACGATGTGATGGGATGGCGGCTGATTCTGATTCTGATTCCGATTCTGATGCGATGCGATGCGAGCGATCGTTTAAGGCGTTGCTATTTTTATAACGAACTGAGGAGAAGGAACGGACGTGCGGCGCGCGAGTGAATCTCTGCGACTGAGAGATTCCGCCGACTTGTCCACTTGCCGACTTTCGGTCTTTCCTTTTAATTACCAAATGACGCCGCCGCTGCTGCTGCTGCTGCCGCTGCTGGTGCTGATGCTGGTGCTCCGGTTTGATGTGGCCTGTATCGGTTAAGTTTAACTTTCGTGGCTGCCCGCCCGCTGCTCGGCGGTGGATTTTTGAATTGGAATTGGAATTGAAATTTGAAGTGGAAATGGAAATGGGAAGACGACGGCACACTATTGGCGCCGCTCTCGCGCGCTCTATCTTTCTCTCTCTCTCGTCGCTGCTCTTATTCCGATTCCGATGCCGCGGCTGATTTAATTAATAACGAATGCCAACTACAACAGAAGACAGATCGATTTGAGTAACTGGCAGAGTAACAGAAATTAAATCAAAAATAATAGAATTAACACACAGGCACACACGCACACACAGGGACAGATTCACAGATTCAGAGACATGGACACCAACGGGGCGATTACACAACTACAACGGTTTGTTTTGATTGTATTTCATCGGATCGATTGTTGTTGCATCGCCACGCATTTTATGCCATTCCGCTTATCACTCGCCGTTTAGCCATTGTTGTTGTTGCTCGCTGGGAGTTGTGTTTTGGTTTTCCCTCACCCACGCACGCACACAGACGAGGGCACGCACACACACGGTTAGAAAGAGAGAGGGGTTGATGTGCTGCGCTGTGCAGCAGGTTCGATTTGATTTCGCCCTCTCTTTCCTTCATCCATCCCATCTTCCTTTGCAATCACACACACGCTCACTGAGACGCACTCACTCACACACACATCCATCTAAGCGGGTACATTTCAATGTCAACTAAAGGTTAGTAGTACGCTTTTTGGCGCCCGTACCGCCCCAACACCTACACGTGTGGCCGCTCTGGTGGCTGGTCGCTTGCAACGCCGTCTCTCGCATAACTCCACACTTAATATTATCGGATTAAATTGCAAATGCAACAAAAACCCCTGTATTTTTGACACAATCACAAAACTCTCAGCAGTGTGACCAGGTTGTGGGCTAACAGAATCGTACCTTAATATCGATGCATCGATAAGTATAATATATATCGGCAACCGTCGAAGCATATTTCAACACAATATTTATAGTCAGGTAATTCATATTTATTTAGTCTTAGTCTTCATGTAGAATAAAATAAAACGACCTACTAGTTAGATTGGAGCGCTATTTCTGCCGACAACAACTAATTTACAGCAACAACAATTTTTTTAGGTTTTAATAAATTGGCCTAAATTATATATTGAGTTTTGAATGCAGAAAAGTTATCCTTAGAAAATCAAGAAGAAAAAACCAAACCAGACTGATATCGGTTCAGTTTAAGCCAAGTTATTATAAAAAAAAACCATTCAAAGTATTAAGTAAAAAATGTTACCCATAATTTAAAAAAACAGTAAGGGTCCATCGTCAAAATTTCAAAAATTTGAAAAAATGTAGAAATCAAACAAAGAAGAAATCAAGAAATCAAACCAGACTGAAATCGGTTCAAGTTATGATAAAAAACCATTAAAAGTTTTAAGTAAAAAATTTTACCCATAATTTCAAAAAACAGTAAGGGTCGTTAAAATTTACAAAAATTGGAAAAAGAATAGAAATCAAATTTGTGAATCCAGAAAAGTTCTCCGTCAATAACTAAGAAGATAAAATTAAACCAGGCTGAAGTCGGTTCACTTTAAGCCAAGTTATGATCAAAAAACCATTAAAAGTCTTAAGTAATAAATGTTATCCATAATTTCAAAACTTAAAAAAACTGGAAAAAAATTAGAAATCAAACATTTGAAAGCAGAAAAGTTATCGTTGAAAAACCAAGAAGAAAAAACCAAACCAGACTGAAATCGGTTCAGTTAGGTTAGGCCAAGTTATGGTCAAAAAACCATTAAAAGTATTAAGTAAAAAATGTTACCCATAATTTCAAAAAACAGTAAAGGGTTACATCGTCAAAAATTTGAAATCAAATATTTGAATGCAGAATGCAGAAGAAGAAAAATGTTCTGCCTTTTTCGCTTTCTCGGGTACTGTCATAAAATAAATGTTGCCAGTGCAGAATGTGGCTGGAGAAAAATGTTGCAAGCAACAAAGCCAAACAGATATATATATTCCTATGGCAGCTTTATGATATAGTGGTCCGATTTTGATCAAATTAAAACCGAAATTCTGGAATAATACAAAATGGTCAGATCTAAAATTTTATGCAAATATCTTAAAAATTGGTTAAGTTATAATTTTTTAAATTAAAATTTACCGATCGTTCCTATGGCAGCTATATGATATAGTCGCCCGATTCGGCCGGTTCCGACTTATATAGTAGTGAAAGTATATAGAAGACTGTCTGCAAAGTTTCATTCAGATAGCTTGAAAACTGAGGGACTAGTTTGCGTAGAAACGGACGGACAGACGGACATGGCTAGATCGACCCGGCTGTTGATGCTGATCAAGAATATATATACTTTATAGTGTCGGAAATGTCTCCGTCACTGCGTTGCAAGCTTCTGACTAAAATTATAATACCCTGCAAGGGTATAAAAAGGGTATAAAGGGTAGTTTAGGCCAAGTTATGATCAAAAAACCATTAAAAGTCTTAAGTAAAAAATTTTACCCATAATTTAAAAAACAGTAAGGTGTTACATCGTCAAAAATGAAAAAAATTGGAAAACAATTAGAAATCAAATATCTGAATGCAGAAAAGTTCTCGTTCAAAAAACCAAGAAGAAAAATTCAAACCAGACTGAAATCGGTCCAGTTTAGGTCAAGTTATGATCAAAAAACAATTAAAAGTCTTAAGTAAAAAATGTTACCCATAATTTCAAAAAACTGTAATTAATAATAATAATTTCAAAAATTACAAAAATTTGAATAAAATTAGTAATCAAATATTTGAATGCAGAAAAGTTCTCGTTGAAAATCCAAGAAGAAAAAAGCAATCCAGACTGAAATCGGTTCAGTTTAAGATTAGTTCTGATCAAAAAACAATTAAGGGTTTTAAGTAAAAAATTTTACTAATTTTTAAGAAAAAATACAGTAAAAAATTTCAAAAATTGGCAAGAAATTAGAAATCAAATTTTTGAATGCAGAATAGTTATCGCTGAAAAACGAAGAAGAAAAAAGCAAACCTGACTGAATCGGTTCAACCAAGATATGATCAAAGAACCATTAAAGGTCTTAAGTAAAAAAATTTAACCCATAATTTTAAACAAGAATAAGAGGTAACATTGTCAAAATTTTTAAAAATTGGCCAAAAGTTATTGAATGACATTTTTGAATGCAGAAAATTTCTCCATGAAAAACCAAGTAAAAATGAGAATATATAATAAATAAAAATGTATTCAAACACTTTATTGTTAGTTTTGTACAAAAGATGTAAAAAATTCAAAACAAATAATAACTACATAGTAGCCCATTCCAAAAACTTCATTGTCCTTTATACGTCCCAATGCTTTATTTGTTAATATCAGAATTCACTGTCTATTGTTTCGAATCGGGGTTGTAGAAATTTAAAGCTCTTTTGCACAGATTTTCAAAAAAAGTCGAACCTAAGCGAAGGAGGAGAATTTATCACAGAAGCCACAGACAGGAAAGGGGACAATGGGACACCGAGACATATACTGCAGTGGTTTCCAGATGCCACGTCAGCTACTACCTCAAAAAGCTACAGCCATGCGGGCCATCGGTGACCAGGCCGTGACCCTGGGCCAAGCAAAGACCGAAGTGATATTTCCAAACGTGTCACCATCAGGCAACCGCCCTGGGTTTCTCCTAGGGCCGTGGGTTGCGGAGCAAGAACGCCTCTGCCGGGATGCTGAATCTGCCGCCAGTTCAAAGCGTCAGCATGCCCTTTTCACCGAGCACCTCTTGGTATCCATGCTGTGCACCGAAGAGCTGCAGTTGCCAGAAAAGAAGGAAAACGCCAAAACCGAGCCCGAAGCACTCAAATGGGCTGCTCAACTTCAAGTCGCTGAAGTCTCTGCCATGGACCAGGCTTCAGCAGTTCTCCCAGGGAAGGGACAGATGGCTTCGGAGCCCTTCGGTGGACCAAATCGTGGTGGATGCTGCCAGGGATCTGACGGTACTGAAGCAAAGGGTTAAGCCCCGACCAGAGACGGAAGAAGAGGCATCCTTCAAGCCTGAAAATGGAAAAATGTATATCTACATTTTCTATCAATAAAGTATTCCAATACTTTCAATACATGTTAATTGACGTCTTTGACTTAATTACTCATAATCAGTACCTCGAAGATCTTTAAAGTAATTTAACAGAAACGGGTAATATCATAAATTCAAATTAAAAGAAATAAATTTGAGGCACTATCGTATCGATGTAATCGAACCGTTAGGTTTCGCTCAGCTGTTCAAAAAATTCGGCTACTTAACAACACTGACACCATCATTATGCATGCAGCTCTCAGGACCGGAATTGGACTGGGAAAGGGGTTCGGTGTGCCCCTTCTAGTATCCTCCAGACGCCACCTTAGCTATGTCCTGGGCATCGAGACCTCCTGCGATGACACCGGCCTCGCCATCGTGGACACCAATGGTTGTGTACGTGCCAACGTGCTGGAGTCCCAGCAGGAGTTCCACACCCGGTGAGTACCTTCAGTATATTCAATAATCAGAGCAAATATTACCTCATTCCCTGCAGCTATGGCGGCATCATTCCACCCCGGGCGCAGGATCTGCACCGAGCACGCATCGCGTCCGCTTACGAGCGCTGCTTAGCGGAGGCGCAACTGCAGCCGGATCAACTGACGGCCATAGCCGTGACTACGCGTCCCGGCTTGCCGCTAAGCTTGCTGGTTGGATTGCGCTTCGCCCGGCACTTGGCGCGTCGCCTAAAGAAGCCTCTGTTGCCCGTCCATCATATGGAGGCGCACGCACTGCAAGCGCGCATGGAGCAGCCAGCGACCATTAACTTTCCTTTCCTCTGCCTGCTGGTGAGCGGAGGCCACTGCCAGCTGGTGATGGTGCGTGGACCCGGTCGGCTGTCGCTACTCGGTCAGACTCTGGACGATGCACCCGGCGAGGCTTTCGACAAGATCGCACGCCGCCTGCGGCTGCACGTGCTGCCCGAGTACAGGTTGTGGAACGGCGGACGGGCCATCGAGCATGCTGCCCGGCTGGCCAGTGAGCCGTTGGCCTACGAGTTCCCACTTCCCTTGGCCCAGCAACGCAACTGCCACTTCAGCTTTGCCGGCATCAAGAACAATTCGTTTCGCGCTATCAGGGCACGCGAGAGGACGGAACGAACGCCGCCGGACGGTGTCATTAGCAACTACGGCGACTTTTGTGCCGGATTGCTGCGCGCCTGCAGCCGCCACCTGATGCATCGCACTCAGCGAGCGCTGGAGTACTGCCTGCTGCCGAATGTCCAGCTTTTCGGAGACGCTCCGCCCACCCTGGTAGTATCCGGCGGTGTGGCTAACAACGACACCATCTACGCAAATATTGCCCACCTGGCTGGGCAGTACAACTGCCGGAGCTTCCGACCCGCCAAGCGCTACTGCTCTGACAACGGCGTGATGATCGCCTGGCATGGTGTCGAGCAGCTGTTGCAGAACGGAGAGAGCTGCCTGCGCTTTGATTACGACAATATCGATATTCAGGGCAGCGCCGGTTTTGCCGATTCCCTCGAGGCGGATGTGAACGCGGCGCACATTAAGTGCAAGTGGGTACAGCCGCTGGATTGATATAGACTTTAATTTAGTTCCTGGTGTTAATGTCACTAAAGACGATCCCTACTGTTATTGCTATTCGATAAGAACAAATTAAAACATTATAAATAGGAGATTCTGTAAATAAAACTATAGAATTAAATACACATGTATTTATATTATAGTTTGGAAGTATTCTTTGTGAAGAGACCGACTAAGTGGTTCAAACTATCTGTACAGAGCTCAGGAAAATACCAGTTGAGTTCAAGTGGATGGATAGGACATGTTAGTCGTAAAATGCGTCAACGTTTTGGAACCGGACCATCTCTGTTAATGGGTCTATGACAGTTTCTTAGTTTTAGTCACAGATCTGACAATGTTCTGTTTATCTGCAAGGAGAGAAGAGACCTAAACCTCAATTAATTTCACATATTTTCGAACACCATCGCTGGGTACAAAAGATTCCCCGGATTCTTTTCGTTTTGGATTTCGTTTTATTATAAGATATTATTTGAAATCAATAATGTTAAATCACTAAGGTCTAGAAAAAAAATGTAAAAATTGATAATGTATACATATAAAAATATTAAAAAATGCATTAGTTCGTATTTTGCTTTTGCTTTTTCTTCTATGCTTCTTTTGTTTGTTGCTGTTGATTTCTGAACTATTTGTTTATATACTTTATGGATTATACAATATTTGCATACATATATATATATATATGTTATATGCATATATATATATAGTAATATTCATATACATATACATACATATATATATATATAGATTGTAGACTTCAGTTGTGTCTGTTAGGTTTTCCTTTTTCCTTGCTTCGCTTCTTTTAATTTACGTTTTAATCATATATATATTTATATATTTCAATACTCTTAGTTTTATTACATAATATGCTTCGCTTGTTTCATTAGCTTTTCAGCAGCAGCCACTCCTCCTTTCGCCGCCACTATGCCTTCCACAGTTATCATCATATAAATATTTCCAATTAATCTTTTCGCGTTTTTGCTTATTTATTCTCACGTCTTCGCGTTGCTCTTGGGACTGACTCGCATCGCGGCTTAATTGCAGATTATGCAAAACAAAACATTGCATGGTTCTTCTTCTTAGTTCTCACTTTATTTTTGTTTGTTTCTATACTTCTATATCTTTTCCGCACTTTTCCACTTAATCCTCGTATATATATATATATTATATATATAAAGAAATATATATAAATAATTTGTTTTCGCTATATTGTTATTGTTGTTGTTGTTGTTGTGTTTCCTCTTTTTGCTTAATAAGAAAATTGCGCCAAAAACAAGAAGAATGGGAGCAGAAGCGACAATGACGTCGATTTTCAATTGATTCTTCGGGGACTCTGATTCTGTCTTCTGTTTCTGGAAGCTTTTTGGGGGGCGGAAGAAGGCTGCCCCGAGCACGAAGCATATGAAATCATAAAAACCGATCTATAGTCAATGGACTATGGTATCAGAACGGAACAGGGACATACACGGCGACGGTTACATTGAGAGAGGGAGAGGGAGAGGGTTGAGGAATTGGGGGCTTCGGTGCAGCAGTGGGCGCAGAGTAATACAATCAAGGCTCAATATCTATATATAAAGATATATAAAATATACAGTATATATATATATTGAAGAACGCCCCTCAGGCAGCCTGGGAAGAAGGCGTTAGCAATAAGCAAGAGTGGAAGGGATACGAAAACGCACGTTGACCGACAGACAGACAGAAGAGACAGGAAAACCGAATTATAAGAATTTGCACTTCCTTTTCTTGGTCGGTTCTGGCGGCTCCAGTGCGGCCAGTATGGCCTCGTCGAAGACATTCTTTAGGCCCTTCTGCGTTAGGGCCGAGCACTCCACATACTTGACCGCCTTCAGCTCCTTGGCCAGTTTCTCGCCCTGCTCCATGGTGATCGGCTTCTGCTTATTCTTGGCCAGCTTCTCCAGCGTGCTGGTCTCGTCGCGCAAATCGATTTGTGTGCCAACCAGCAGGAACGGCGTCTTCTGGCAATGGTGTGTGATCTCGGGCACCCACTGAAAGTGTATCACGGTTAGTCTGTTGGCCAAAGGTAGCGGCGCACGACATCTTACCTTCTCTTTGACGTTCTCGAAGGAACTGGGGCTAACCACCGAGAAGCAGACAAGGAAGACGTCCGTTTGCGGATAGGAGAGCGGACGCAGCCGATCGTAGTCCTCCTGGCCGGCTGTATCGAACAGGCCCAGTGTGTAGGGCTCGCCGCCAATCATCACCGTCACCGCATAGTTGTCGAAAACGGTCGGCACGTATTCCGAGGGGAATTTGTTGGTTGTGTACGAGATGAGCAGGCAGGTCTTACCCACGGCTCCGTCCCCTACGACCACACACTTGATGGTTTGCATGTTCTGTTGTGGTGAGAGCACGCTTCGGAGAACTCCTGCGGAAAGGGGGAAAGCAGAGGGCAGGGTTAGTTAGTTCTTTAGTTAGGCTTTTACTAGTTCCTGAAGCGAGCAGGGGGTGTTGAGGGTGCGGTCCTGCAGTTCCTGCCGGACTCGCTTCGCCCGCTTTTGTTCCTCTTATCTATCTCTTACTCTATGCGGGGTAGGGTATCTGTGCGATGACTCAAGTCGAAGAAGAAGCAGCAGAGCAGCAGAACAAGAAGAAGAGTAACGGACGAACCGAAAGCAACAATACACAGACGCAGATAAGCGCAGAAAATTCTAATATGACACACATGCACACACACACACACACACACTCAAAAGTATAGGCACACGTACAGGGCAGTCTTCACATAAGTCGAACTCCAACTGCACTAGTGTGGGTGCGGTTCTTGTGCTCAAAATGCAGTTTTACTGCAACTGGCAATATGCTAATTTATTTGGACACAGCAGCAGAAGCAGCAGAACACCGACATATGTATGTGTTTGGTGTAAACTTGTTTTCGGCAAGGCACGGGACTACCGCTGCCGCTGCCGCCGCCTGCAATTAATAGAAAGCAGGGGGAAATATTTACAATTCAGTGTCGCATTCGCAGCGTAAAAAGAATGAAATTTGGAACCAATCATTTGTCACACAGTCACACTATCACACCGAGCCACACACACAACACACACACAACACACACACACACTCACACACAGCAGCGGTCGTCGATAACGTCGTTTTCGTTCACTTTTCTCTTCAGAATTTTCTCCTTTTCTTTTAATCTGCAGTTGGCAGAACTGGACCCCTGGCAATCCGCTCACCGCCGGCGCCCTACGATTAGTTTTTACTTACAGTTAATAGAAAATGCGAACGCTAACGAGTCCGTTTTGTTTTCCGCTTTTCGGGGCTGGGTCGGGCTCGATTTGTACGGAAAACTACTATTTTCTTTTGTGTTCGTGTTCAAAATATCGATATTTTATATCACGATTTTTTGTTTGCCCAAATATCGAAATTGCTCGTATCAACCGGTGAGTCGGTATTTTCTGGAACCCAGTCGGCTTTTCCAAAACCTTCGTTTGGCCATTCGAACTAATACATTACCCCTAAATAGCCGCCTGTATACAACTTGATAACACCTGCTCGTTTTAGATGCGCAAAAAGAACATTCCAAATTTCTAGAGTCTGTCTGGACACAGTCTGGTCATACTGCACACACAGAACAAGAGGAACGTGAGAAGGAACGGGAGGCCAAAACACAAAAGGCAAATAGACCCAGGAATGGCTGGGTTTGTAAAGACTAGGTGAGTGGAAAACCAAACGCCCCACACACTGATCACCATCCGTGTCCCATACCCGACCCTGTCGTCCAAATCCTTTTGATAATTGGGACTACTGCGTTCTTATTGCTTCAACTCCGATCTTCGCACAGGAAGCGCAGCCGAGAGGATGACCTTCCCTGCGAGTCCACGCCCCTTTCGAAGCGCATAAACAATCTGCACCTTAACTACGACGACGGTAACAGCAACAGCAGCAGCAGCTGCAGCATTCCGCCCTTGGGCAACGGCGACACCAACAACTATCGTGGACAAACATCGGGACCTGGTGGCGACGGAGGAGCAGCCGTGGTGATTGCCAGTGCCCCGGCCGTGAACGAGTACAATCCGGAGCTGGGGGCCGAGCAGAATCCGTACTATTACGAGAAGAATAAGATGCTTTATGACCTCCATGTAGAGCGAGTTAAACGCAGCAACCAGTAGCTGCTCAGGATCGGTGGCTTCCAACCGCACAGAAGCCATCGACAATCGACACACGAACACGGCGGATTGGGCCGCCCTTTAAGTGCCAATCGAGGCTCAGGCCGCGCAGGATGCAGGCTGCGGCCGAGTTCGAGGTTCAGGTCGCAGGATGCAGGCTACGGACGGGTCCGAGTACAAACACTTTTAGTCCTAGTTCATTTGTAGTTTAAATTTCTTCGTTATTGTCTTGTATTGTGGGCATGGAGCAGGGGACCACTCTGCGACTGCTTTTGTGTGATAAGCATTCTAAACTCGAAACTAGAGAGCATTAACATCGTCATGGTGGAGCCGAGACTTCCCCCAAACACGCACATGTAAGCTAGGATTTGCCATCTACGAATTGTATATTATTCATGTATTTATAAAATGCTAAGGTTAGTCGAGTATTCTTAGTATTTGCTCGTGCTGTTTTTTAATTTGAATTTGGCGGTCATTGGGAAATGCGATGTGCTGTTTCGGTTTGCAGCACTGGTTCTAGTCTCAGCAGTGGATGTGGTTGAGTCAACGGTAGATAGCTATGCCCTCAGAAATGAGGCCGGGTATAAAGGTAAAAATAATAATTTGTTTACGTCCGACAGCCCAGAATTTAATTCTGTTTCTATTCTGAAATAAATTTTGGTATTTGGCCAAAGAGCTGCTGAGTAATGGTTTCTACTAGCCCCGCAGCTGGTCACACTGTTCGCGTTCATGCGGCACTCTTCGCAAACTCCCCAACATTTCGTTGAATCGGAGCGTGAAATTATGACAGTTCTGTTTGCCGGGAACCTAAAACTGCTTAACTGAATACTTTTGGCCAGCTAATCCTATCAAGTCTTGATCCACCACCCTCGCGCTGTGCTGGAGTAATCCAGTCCGAGAACAGTTCGCAAAACGCACGACGCATAAACGAAGTCACTTATTCATTCTTTCTCTCGCAGCCGCAGCCTTCAACCTTCAGCCCGGAATCGCCATTGCCACTGTCCCGAGCAACCCAATTGGCTGCAATATGTGCGAGCGCGAGAGCGAGTGGAGGTGGAAGTGTGCAACTACTGAAGGCCGCAGGAGCACCAGCAGCAACAGCCAGGAAGCCGACTAATAGCGGCCCCAGGAACAGGAAGCAGCAGCGGCGGCTGCAACAAGTCACTGCACGCAACAAGTTATCACGGCGCAGAGCGCCGAGCATTAGGATCGTCCACTATATATTACACACACACACACAGAACCACAGCCAAAAGTCGGGGCCGTTACCAAATCCCTGAGACACAGTTGTCTCCGAGCATCACACAACATCACATAATCGAGAGGGCGCGATGAGCCCGTTCGGCTCCAAGAAGAACCGCTCGCTCTCGGTCCGAGTGAGCACCTTCGACTCGGAGCTGGAGTTCGAGCTGGAGCCGCGCGCCTCCGGCCAGGATCTGTTCGACCTAGTCTGCCGCACCATCGGCTTGCGCGAGTCCTGGTACTTCGGCCTGCAGTATGTGGACACGCGCAGCAACGTCTCCTGGCTGAAGATGGACAAGCGGGTTCGCGACCAGCGCGTGGATCTGCATGCCAACAACAACGTGTACGTGTTTAGCTTCTACGCCAAGTTCTTTCCGGAGAACGTCAGCGAGGAGCTGATCCAGGAGATCACGCAGCACCTGTTCTTCCTGCAGGTGAAGCAGAGCATCCTCTCGATGGACATCTACTGCCGTCCGGAGGCGTCCGTGCTGCTGGCCTCGTACGCGGTGCATGTGCAGTATGGACCGTACGACTACGAGAGCTACAAGGACGGCATGCTAGCCGGTGGCGAGCTTCTGCCCAAGGGCGTGACCGACCAGTATCAGATGACGCCCGAAATGTGGGAGGTGCGCATAAAGACCTGGTGAGTACAATCTGGGATTTGTCTACGACTCAAGCTAATTGATCATCGCCCCCCGCAAGGTACATGGACCACGAGCCCATGACGCGCGATGAGGTGGAGCTGGAGTACCTGAAGATCGCCCAGGACCTGGACATGTACGGCGTCAACTACTTTCCTATTACAGTAAGTGTCCTGTCTTGGCTTTCATCCGACGCATATTAGTCATGATTCTCGTTTAGAATAAGAACAAAACCAAATTGTGGCTGGGCGTCACCGCCGTGGGCCTGAACATCTACGACGAACGCGACAAGCTAACGCCAAAGACGACGTTTCAGTGGAACGAGATACGGCACGTCAGCTTCGATGACAAGAAATTCACCATTCGCCTGGTGGACGCCAAGGTATCCAACTTTATCTTCTACTCACAGGACCTGCACATTAACAAGATGGTGAGTGGTTCTTTTGAAAGAGGAGCTTATATCTTTGTACCTATTATTGACCGCTATACTTGGCAGATACTGGACCTGTGCAAGGGCAACCACGATCTGTATATGCGGCGCCGCAAGCCCGACACCATGGAGATCCAGCAGATGAAGGCACAGGCCAAGGAGGAGAAGCAGCGACGCCAGATCGAGCGCAAGAAGTTCATGAGGGAGAAACAGCTGCGCGAGAAGGCGGAGCACGAGCGCTACGAGATGGAGAAGAGCTTGGAGCACCTGCAGAATGAGATGCGCATGGCTAGCGATGCGCTGGTATGTGTGCCTTCTTCACTTCAATTATGCAGTGATCTCTGAGATTTTACTCGTTTTTTCTTTTTAGCGCCGCTCTGAAGAGACCAAGGAGCTGTACTTTGAGAAGAGCCGTGTCAACGAGGAGCAGATGCAGCTGACCGAATGCAAGGCCAACCATTTCAAGACGGAGATGGATCGGCTACGCGAGCGCCAGATGAAGATCGAACGTGAAAAGCATGACCTGGAGAAAAAGATCCGCGATGCCGACTTCTACGTCCACCAGCTGACGGTGGAAAATGATAAGCGGGAGGCCGAGACGGAAAAACTACGCAAGGAGCTCATCTGCGCCAAAATGGCCGAACGCGAGGCCACCGCCCGTCTCCTCAACTTCCTCAACAGCGGCCGCAAGTCCTCCACCGACAGTTTGCTCACGGCCTCCAGTGTCTCGCACGCAGCCAACACGGCGTCCAGCATGGCGGCAATCAGCACTCCGTCACTGACTACCAGCAGCTCCACCAATGACATGGAGACCGCCGGCGGTGCCGAGCTGACCACCCACTCGTCGCACTATCTTGCCCAGGGCGACAACTCGAGCGGCATCTCGGACGACTTCGAGCCCAAGGAGTTCATACTCACCGACAACGAAATGGAGCAGATCACCAACGAGATGGAGCGCAACCATCTCGAGTATTTGCGCAAATCGAAGAAGCAGGTGCAGAATCAGTTGCAGACGCTGCGCTCCGAGATTGCGCCGCACAAGATCGAGGAGAACCAGAGCAACCTGGACATACTCAGCGAGGCGCAAATCAAGGCCGGCGAAAACAAATACTCCACGCTCAAGAAGCTCAAGTCCGGCTCCACCAAAGCGCGCGTCGCCTTCTTCGAGGAGCTCTGACCGACCGCCATGTCCGTCTGATTGATTCCCGACCATGACTGCATCCTCATCTCTAGCTCTGTGCGTCGTTGTGTGTTCTGTTCGTTTCTTTGTGCGTGCGACTGCGAGAATGTATACATATGTGCGAGTGCCTTAACCCTAGGATGTATTATAAACCATATATACTATTAATATGTGTCGTACTAAATGTGTTTCGATTGTATACTCAAGCCACGGCTGCTGTAATAAACCAACCTCCTGCCAGGGACCACAGCCCTGTGTGGGCAGGCCCAAAGATATACGATTGTCTCAAAAGGGTTTCATTAAGGGGGCATACGCCTAGTGGGCCAAAAAATTCAATTTTTGTAATTACTTTTTTTTAGAGAGTCTATTTGAGTTATTGAATCGGTGTTTTTTTACTTAAAAGAATACACTTTTTAGTTTTTTTTTTAATTATTGTTTATTAAAAAATTTGTAAGTTAACGGAGTAATTAATTTTTTAATTAAGGCAAAAAAATATATATCTATACGGTACCAGATGCCGTTACCCCAAAAACCATCTAAAATTAAAAAACCATAAAGATTATTCAAATAGATACTATAATCTAGTCTTTATCATAGCCGATTTTGAAAATATCGATTTTTAAGAAATTGCTGTTTGAACTTAAAAGTGCGATTTTCGAGAAAAAAAAATCATCCTTATTTTCGCAATAAAAAATAAAATAAAAATCTTTTTAAAAAAATTCTATGATAAAGACTAGATTTTTATGTATAGAATATCCACCAAATCGGTTGAATGGTTTTCGAGATATGTATCTCTGGTACCGATTTGAAAAACATAGTTTTGAGAAAAACAATTTTAAAAAAATGTTCTAGGTGTATACCCGCTTAAAAGAAATTAAAAGGTTAGGGGTTATCTCGAACACGATTTAGACAGAGATAGAACTATGCTTCAAGGGTAACTCTGCATATTTGATGTCTAGTTTCTAGATCTAGATCTCCAAATTTTGTTGTAGAATCCCATGTGGGATGAAATCCTCTATTCTAGGAATGGTAAGCGAGAAGAATGCAAGTGTGACGAGTAAGATACCAGCGAGAGATTTTGAAGTCACATTTCAAATTTTAAGTATCCAAAGTCCTTTTCTTTGGTTGGTTTTCTCATGAGTTCTGAGCTAATCAACATGATCCTTTCTAACATCTTTTTATTGTTCAGTTGCCCGAATTTGTTGTCTTACTTTTTCTTTGTTCAGATTCTTTCCTCGCAGCAAAATAGTGCTCATGTCCAGGATGTGCTGTAAAATAATCACCCCCAAAGTGGTTTAAATAAAACTCGGAATTGTTTATAATCTAAAAACCAAAGCAGCTTCTTTATTAATTATGTTTTAAAACATGTGACCATTTACATTTAATTACTTAGTTTCACTTCCATCACTAAACGAATAACCGCATAGCTCCGATCGCCATTGCCAGCTCTCCAGTACCACCCGACTCCCACTCTCGCTGCCACTGACTCCCCAACCAGTCCACCCCCCTCCCCGAGCTCCGTTGCAAGATGTGTGTTTGTCCAGCTGCGGCGACCGAGCGACGCCGCCTTTTAGTAGTTTATAGTACTTACAGGTTAAGGATTGATTTTTCATACATCATATATATATATAGACACAGGGGCTCACGAAATGGAACGTGACGAAAATGGGATGCAAATGAGGTGTGCGCGGGGTGGATGGGGATGGCTCCTTTCGGCCCCGGCCAACAGATCGGATACGGATCTTGGTAATGCTTACGAATAAATTAAAGATTAGTGTGTTGGGGTTTGCGTTTGTTATACTCTCTTTTTACTAAGGAATTTAAAATAGTTTCACGTCTTTTGTAACACCATTGGAATATTTTGATATATATATATATATATATAAATATCTATATACACATATATAGATAAGCACACAATACAAGTTGACGGTAGATATCGGTTAAACAAAGAATTTATGATCGACTCTATTGTTGAACTAATCCTTTAAGCTAATTATATCCCCCGCGACACTTGAACCCCCAGCATCTAGCGACATCTACCGCGTACGTGTCGCGCCTCTTCGCGTTGCGAGCTGCGAACTGCGAGAAAGGATGGGAAATCAGCCGCCACTGGCATCCGACTAGAACCGTTTAGCCGCCTCTGATGACGAGTCACCTCTGGAGCAAGCACACAATGAGATGTCACATGGTTTTAGTTTACTTAATAATTGATAAACGAATGCAGCGCTCGCAAGCATGGTTGAAATATACTAGAAAACGAAGTTCTCCCTGGGATGTGAAGTGTGGCGAATGTCTTTGAAGTGAGTGTGTGCGTGCGCTGCTGGGTGTTGTGTGTTTCCAGGGCTGGCATATATGCGTGCACCAGCATATAGGCGAACCCTTTCCCTCTTCGTTTGCTCTGCCTTAAGATGTAAACAGTTAAAAAAAAAAAAAAAACAAACAACAACAGCCAGGCAACCGACGACACTTTGGTATGGGATCAAGGGTCTGGATCCCTCTCCACCTCGTCTAGTTGTGACCATCTGTTTGGCGCTACCATGATCCTGTGCTCCTGCAAGATTTATGTTTGTCTGAGATGCTGTATGGGTGTTCACTTCAAGCTTGATGTGGCAATAAGCAGTCAGCGTCGTGCTGCTGACCTTGTGGAATTTGGTGTGGGTGGTGGTAGTGGTGTGTGGCGGGCTTCGAGGGAATGAGGGAATAGTATTTGGAGTTTGCCCGTATCCGTGCCGTTTCCGCAGCCCTTTCTCGTGTCGTCGTCATGTTCTCCCTATCTCGTTCTCATTCTCGTTTTAGTTCTCATTCGCGTTCTCCAGGGCTATATAGTGGTAGATATAGTAGTTGTAGTTTGTAGATATATAGACAGGTTGTGTGTACAATTTGGAAATGGCTTAACGTTGTTAACTCAGGGACAATTGGTTGAGGGAAAGCAGGCGTTCCACCGCCGCATTAATGTCCCCGAAGGTGGCGATCAGAGCTGTTGTTAAAACAAAGAAAATCCAATTAGGAGATACATCATGAGGGATCAACGAGAAGCAACTCACCCTGCAAGTTGGCCTCCCTATTGGCGAAGCCCATCGCGGCCAGCTGCTCCAGCTGCGACTGGTAGCGCACCTCCGGCGGCTGCGTGCTGTCCGTGTTGTTGGACATGCCGTTCAGCATGCGCATCATGAAGTCGTTAAAGAGCTGCGCATTGGGACCGCCGCCTGGAGCCAGACTGGGTGCACCGGTGGCCTGGTTGCCAGTAGCATTAGTGCCGCTGCTGGGCGATATATTGTTGACGGGGGCACCGCTGTTGGTATCGCCGCTGGCCGGATCCGAAGCGTTGTTGACGCCCGGAGGCGGTGGCGGTATGCCCAGAGTGCCGACGAAGCCGGGGGCCGCGCTGCGCAGCTGCTCCATGCCCTGCTGGATCTGCAGGATGGCGTTCATTGCCTCCGGGTTGGTTAGCATGTTCATCACCTCTGGATTCTGCATCTGGGACATGAACTGTGGCATCATTTGGCGCACCTGCTCCTGCAGGGCGGGGTTGTTCGACAGCAGCGGGCTGGTGCTCAGCAGGCGCGACGCCATCTCCGGATCCTGCGACATCGACTCCATCATGGAGCGCGTGTACGGCGCATTCAGCAGGTTCTGCATCATCGCCGGATTGTCAGCCATCTGCTGCAATAGGCTGCGCATTGCCGGCGTATTCATGATATTATTTGGGGGCAGATCGCCGCCGGTGCGACTTCCGCCGGCGCCTGCTCCAGTCCCGGGTCCTGTGCCGGTACCATTGAGGGTCGAACCAACGCCGCCCCAGGGATTCGGCAGAGGGTTTCTATTTTCGGTGCCCTGCTGCGGATTGACGCCGGCAGCAGAACCGCCGCCCTCCACCAGGCCGGCGAAGGGATTGCGGCCAAAGGACTCGGTGGCCGCGTTCATCATTGGCTCCTGAATGTCGCGATAGATGCGCTGCAGCGCACTATAGCCGCCCGGCACCGACTCTAGGTTGGACATGGCGCGATCGTGGGATCGCATCAGCTCCTGCAGCATGGATGGATTGCGGGCCAGCTCCATGGTCTGGCGCAGCAGGTCCGGGTTATTGAGCATGTGCGAGATCTCCGGATTGCGCTGCATCAGGTCCTGCATCTGCGGATTCGACGTGATCAGCTGGCGCATTGTTTCTGGGTTATTCATCATCTGTTGCACCAGCGGATTGTCCATCAGCGAGCGCAGCAGGTCGCCGTTGCCCAGCATCTCGTTCTGCATGCGCGCCTGCAGGTCCATGAACGTATTCGAGCCGGCGCCCAACGCCTCCATGCCGGCCAGGCCGCCGAACTGGTTCAGGCCGAACGGCGTCTGACGGACGTCAGCCGGGGCCCGGGCCGGCTGCTCGTTGCTGCGCGTCGGCGCCTTGATCACCAGATGCACCGTCAGGTTGTCTTTGATGTTGTGCATCTTGAGCGTGTCCGTGTCCTTCATGATCTTGCCGGCGAAGATGAGCACCAGCTGCTCCGGCTCCGACTCAAACTTTTGTGCGACGAGAATTTTGAACTGTGGGTCAAAGACGGCATATATTATTACATTTCTTTTATTCATTTGTATTTTCTTTTTCTAGAAGGATCCGATCCTATCGCTTCGTCTCGCTCCCCCCAGCGAATGTGCAGGCCCGCACACACCCACAGACCCGCACTCACATACGCTCGCGCACATACACAGACGCAGCCCAAGCCCTTTGCACTTTGCCACCCTTTTCGTTGGTGCTGGCGGTGCGGCTTAGGCGAAGTGCACTGTACCACCAGCTAGCTCTTCTGTCAATTAATGAGTTCTGCCTTCGCCAGAGCAGCAGCAGCAAAGGGCAGGGGCGCCACTGACACCTGGGACCCCGACCTAGAGTCGTACTCACATCTTTTATTCCAGAATCTTCATCTACCTCGACCGTCTTCCTGTCCTTTGGCGTTTTCACAACCACGTTGATGCGCTTACTGCCGCCTTCCGCCATTTCGCTGGTGTAATTGTCGAGTTAACGGGTTTTGCTTTGCCTGCGCCGATTGACCTCGTCGTCCTTTAGAGTTCTTATGACTGTATTTTTACGCTGTTTTGGATAGATATACGTGTTTTCAAACTAAATTATTTTCCATTTGATGAAAAGTAATTCGTCACTTTCTCACTCACACACACACACAGACGTACGTTCGATTTAGTGTTGAACACCTAGGCCAGGGCTGCCGCACGCGGCGTATCGATATGTATCGATAGGCAGGCGTATCGCCGAACAGGTGCTTGTGCAGCCCATTCAAAAAAGCCTTTCCGCCGTTTTTGGTGCATAAAACAAGCAGTTGCAATAAAATACTGCTTCGGCAATGCAATTTTCACTTGTCCTGTACAGGTGAAATGAGCGAGCCAAGTGTGACCGTTCGACCGAATGTCTGCAGCGCGCACCTGGCCATATCGTGTATCGAGTTCCGATAAGTGCCCGGCCACACTGCCGACCAGCGAAACAGAAACAGAAAATCCAACGAAAGCAACAGCAACGCGAGCGGGGGCAGGGAGGAGAGCGATCGCCGTCCTACGCGTACTCAGGAATCTGCAGACAGATCCAAAGACAAAACAACAAGAATTTTACCCCTAAAAACGAGAATAACTTTTGCAAACAAGCTAACAGTGCGCAGTGAACTCCGAACTTCGGAACGAACGAGGAAACCCAGCCAGCACACACCTTTGGCGAGATGCGTTAGAGCTGCTTCCAGGAACCGAGCGTATAAACGGTTTCCGAGAACTGCCCACCAATACAGTGCCAACAAGTGCCACGGCCAGCGAGGTGTGCGTGTAAGTGTGAGAGAGCGGCCGTGTCGGTGTGCATGCGTGTGTGAGTGCAGTGTAAGAGAGCGCGAGAAGAGCAGAGGTTGGAGAGTGCGAGTTGCGGTGCGGTGAGGTGACAGGAGAACTAAAGAGAAGATACCAAAACACAGAGGAGTGGACTTCGGAAGGCCAAGGACCATGGGGCCTCTGGTGCCGCAGGCACTCGAGCTGCTCGCCCTGCTCCTCCTGCTGCAGGTGGGCGCCCGCGCCACCGTCGATCCCGGCTGGCTCATACCCGACAAGGTGGAATCGGCCATCGGCGGCAACTTTACGATCAGCTGCACCCTCAACGAGACGTACTTTCGCGATGCGAACATCTCGAAGCCCTGCACCGTGCAGGATCTTTACTTCAAGGCCGGCAAGCGGGAGTACCACCAGCATCCGGACATCCGGACGCTCAACAACACCACAATCCTGTTTACCGCAATGAACGCTGAGGAGCAGGAGGGCGAGTACATGTGCATGTGCCGCGACTATGTGATCAACACCTCGAAGGTGTACGTCGGCACGCGTCCCCTGCTCATCCGGGACTTTGACTGCATCGACTACGACTTCCAGTTTATGGTCTGCAACTTCACCCAGCCGCCGAACAAGCTGATCACCAAGTACATTGTCAGCTATAACGTCAACAACGACTGGCACTATAGCAACTCGGTTGACTGCAACTTCGACGCCGCCCCGGTGGTCACCTGCAACATCACGGACGACAACTACCGGCGCTTCAGCGAAACGTACTATTTCCGCCTGAACATGACCAATGCTCTGGGTGACGAGATGCAACCCATAACGATCAATCATTTTGAGCGCACTGTGCCGTCCCGGCCGGGCCAGAACCTAACCCTCGTCAGCAGCACCGAGAACTCGGTGTGCCTCTCGTGGGAGATGAAGCAGCGCAGCAACTATGCCCACGGCCTGGTCTGGGAGGTGCGCGTCACGCCGCACAACTTTGAGACGCTAAAGCGTCCGTTCTGGCGCAACAACAGCTCCACCATCAAGGACACGCTCTGCCTCACGGAGCTGCCATTCGCCGGCTACAGCTATACGCTGCAGTTGCGCGTGCGCGGCAATCGGAACAACACGATCTGGAGTGATCCGCTCGTCTACAACTTTGTCACATCGCCGGCTCGACCACGCCGGCCGCCGCGCGTCACCTATGGCAGCTTCTACGTTGACTCCTCGGAGGAGGGCATGCGCTTCTACTGGGAGCCGCTGGCGCCGCACGAGGAGAACGGTCCGGGCTTTTGTTACACCATCAGCGAGTACCGCATCAACGGGACTTTGGTGTGAGTATATGCAGGGGGATGGAGACGGGGAGTGGGAATGGAATTCCAACCGGTGGAGTGGAGGGGAGGGGAAGTTCAACGAAAAGGTAATTTCTTGCGAATACGGCGCGGCACACAGCCATACGGCGTAGTATTTGCACAGAGCAGAGCGGATCGGAGCAACATTTCCATTGTGGGGTTCCGTAGAAAATGTTTATTTTTAACTTCGTCCGAAGTGCCGCCGTACACACACACACAGACACAGACACAGGCAACACAGTGGCAGCAAAACAAACGCAAAAACACGTTCATTAATGGGAAGATGGGGCATGGGGAATGGGGAATGGGGAATGGGTATGGGGGAATGGGGTTGGAGGCGTTTAGCGCGAATGCACTGCACCAGAGAAATCGAAATCGGAGGAAACCCGCTGTTGCCAGATACCCTGTACTCTCTTGTTTGTAGCGTCGTTTCAGGGGATTCGCGGTAACTCGTCTTCTGCTTACCGTCACTTTGCCGGAATCGGAATTGAATGCTAAATGATAGCGGGGGCTGATGGCACAATCGATGCCGGGAATATATACGTATGATGTATAGATATGATATGTATATGATTTATAGGAATGAGCCTTGAACCTCGTGTTACACAACTATATTTAAATGCTTTACACTTAAGAAAAACGGGTTCTAATAATAATATCTTGATATCTTAACTTAGTTAGTCTTGTAACAAAGTTACCTTGTTTTCAGCGTTGCTATTTTTCGCACCTCGACTGTATCACGGGGGAAGATGCCACTCCGGTTTCGATTTCAAGGTTCTCGGTAATCTCTTATCATCGATAGATAGATAGACAGATGGATGTTCGTGGAAAATAAGGTCGAGTATGAGGATCCCCCCCCGCCCATAGAGGGTTTCTTGGAATTCTGGAATTCTGACAAAAGGTCTTGTGGTACATGTACATATATGCACATAAATCTCCACTCAACCGAGAATCCAACTCAACTAATTGAATATTCTCAGTAAATTGTTAATTATTTGCCAGGCTGATAGCGCAGATACCCCCCCAAACAGAGATTAGGACAGGTCTAGGAGAGACTGTGGAATTGCCATTATGTATTGGTTCCGATGACAGTTCTGGGTAATCGGAATAAGTAATTTAATTTGAAATTTCCAAGTAAAAATATGCCCGGTTTTTCAACTAAGCCCCCACTGATGGCCATTAAATTGGGTATATATGTGTCCATATTACTTTTAATCAAAGTAAATGGGGAATACACACTTTTACTGTAATTTTTTCTTAGAATAATGAGGGGACCCCTTAAACTTTCTATATACGAACTTTCGCTTTGTCTGCTGTCTCTAAGAATAGGAGCTCTTTTCAAGCGGGTCTATCGAATGTTTTGTAACCTAGAAGACCTCTAGAACTCAGAATCCAAGCTGCCTTCCCAGGAATTCGATGCACATAAAACAAATGTGACGGAATTGTACGTACCAAATGTGGAGCAGCAAGTGTCTTTCCTGGAAACGTGAAGAACGCCAGCGAAATTCCCGCGGGCCCGGTCTCTGCGATGGTGAATTTTTCGAAACAATTTCGGAATGATTTTGAAGTGATTGCTATGTTTTTAACTGAAAGTTTTGGCCTCTGATGTGTCTGAACACAGGGAATTTCTTCGATGTTTTTTCTTTCAATAACAAACACATCAGATCTTAAGGGCAGGGACTACTTAGACTTGATGTTTTGCCCCCCCCCCCGCATCAATGTTGTATCAGCAGAGCTCGTAAAATGGGATTGTACTTGAAAAATTTAGAAGAGTGAAGTCTCGTGGTGCTTCTAGTTTGTGTCTTGCAGAACAAATGGGTGAAGCTACAAATAAATGCATTGAAGAGTGATCAAGAGGGGACAAACATGATTGTATAGTTGTTGACATTCATGTGGAAAGATCCCTTATCTTTCCGGAGACCAAGAGATCTTGAGAGAGCGATAACTACTCTCACATGTCAGGAGCCTTCGCTATGGTAAAGAAGCAATCATTAATTTCACTTCCAAACAGATTAGCCTTTAAAGAAAACCTCTTAGGACAAGACCCCACGATTTACCACCTATTTATACGTTTGCGTTTCGGTTCTGCTTCCCATTTCCTTTGCAGGGATCCCGACCTCATCAAAGTGGGTTCAGACTCGGCGGTCATCAATCACTGGAACATGAGCGGCGTCCACGACATCCTCATACGCAGCAAGAACAGCGAGGGACTGTCGGTGAACGCCACCCGTATGTCGATTGGCCCCATCACCAACCGTGATTTGAGGCAACGCGTGCCGAGGAATATACACGGCGTGTACCAGCAGACCAACAAGAGCACGCTCACCTGGGAGCCGCCCGAGGATCAGCGTGAGCTAACCAACTACACCGTGTTCTGGTGCGTGCCCAAGCCCGGCCTTCTGTCCGAGTGCAAGGGATCCATACACTTTGCCGAGGTGCCCAGTGACCAGCAGATGTTCACCACGGTCAGGGATCAGCAGACTCTCCTCATGGCCGTTTCGGCCAACTATCGTTCGCATAACTCTGGCCTGCGTTGGCCCAAGTGCAGCAGCGACAAGACGGACGATCTGGCTAAGATGGAGCCCTCGATTGATGTGACCACCAATACGACAATGACGGTTAGCTGGGGCACGGAGCACGTGTGCGCCGTCATTCTTGCCGGCTACAATCTCACCTATTGTCAGCGCTCGACCGGCAGGCCCGACAACTGCACCACCGTGCAGCTCGATCACTTTAGCAACAAGTACGAGATCAAGAACCTGGTGCCCTACACCGACTACAGCGTCAAGATGCTCATGTACTCGGAGACGCGGGCGAGCAAGTACAGCGACGAGCTGGTCAATCGCACTGGCGAGGCGGCGCCCAGCCAGCCGCGTGAGCTTCAGCTGCTGCGCGTGACCCAGTCCACGGTGGAGCTGTCGTGGAAGCCGCCGCTTTTGGCCAACGGCATGGTGCGCTCCTACGAGGGCACCTTCCGTTCCCTGCTGGACAATGTCACCGAGAGTTTCCGCGTGCCGGCTTTGATCTCTGAGCTGGTGGACACGGAGAAGCCCATAATGCATACGCTGGGCAACCTGACGGCGTTCACGCACTACGAGGTGAGCGTGCGGGCACGCACGCTTTACCAGTCGGAGCCGAGCAATTTTGTGACCTTCCGCACAGCCATTGGAGGTGAGTACTTCACCCTACCGTTTGCTGATTCCTCGCCTAAAGCTAATAGAACCTCCTTCTCCACAGTTCCCTCGCCGCCGACGCTTCAGGTAACAAACAACAAGGACCAGAGCTCACGCCTGGACTGGCATCCGCCCAGGACACCGGCCGGACGCATTGACTACTACGAGGTGTCGCTGCTCGACAACAATGCCAGCTGCCTGATGAGCACCATCCTGCCGGGGCATAACCGCTCCTTCGTGATGGCCACGCCGCGCTGCACCAGTCACAATCCCTTCCAGTTGGCGGTGCGCGCCATAAACGTGGATCGGCAGCCGGCAGGAGGAGCGGAGGAGGCGGGTGCCGCTCAATCCGCCGCCCAGTTCTCCTGCGAAGTGCAGACAAACGTTCTCGGCGACGAAGAGCGGGCGCAGTACGAGATGTACGGCGTCAACGCCTCCGCCTACCGACTGTACAAGTCCGAGTGGGGAATGTTTGGCTACATCTGCACGTCGGACACAAACAGCGTCAAGGCCATGTACCAGACCATCGAGGTGACCGTGGCCATTCTGGTGCTTGGCGTCATCTTTTATCTCGTGTACAAGAAATACCGTAAGATGTCGGACATTGATTTGGTGCTGCCGCAGGGCATCATGGAGACGCTGAAGAAGCCCATGGACATGGGCGGGCTGGGCCTCGATCTTGGCCCTAATTCATCCGTCAGCGGCGGCATCATTTGCACCCGCGTCGACGACTCACCGCAGTACACGCCGCAGGATCATCTGCCGCACGACTTTAGCAGCTGCGGCGGCGAAAGTTCGAAGCTGCTCCTTCGTACAGCCTCATCCTCTGGTGGCGGCGGCGGCGGCGGCGGTGGCGGCGGCTGCATGGATCGCAATGGCTACGATGACCACCGGGAGACGGGTCCCATGAGCGGCGCTGTACCGCCGCCCACCAGCTACCTGTCCATGCGCCACGGGCTGCTCGTGCAGAGCGACAGTGAGACGGAGCGCGAGCGCGAGCAGGAGTCTGAGCACGAGCGGGAGCCGCAGGATGGCGACATCAACGGGGACATGGAGCCGACCAGCGGCGGAGGCAGCAATGGCTACATCAAGCCCACCCAGATGAAGAACTGGGCTGGCAACGGCGGCCCCGTCCAGTCGCAGCCGCTGCCACGGGTGCCGCTCAGCGGCTATGTACCCGTGCCCATAATGCAGACGCGTCTCAATCCTCTGCCGCCTCATGCACCGGCCAATGCTCCTAATGCTCCCTCCGCCGCGGCTGCTGCCTCTACCTTCTTCCCGCCAGCGCATCTGCTCAACATGGACAATTATGTGCAGGCTTCGGATCTGCACAAGCTAAAGCCCCTGGGTGCAGCGCCACTGCCATCAGTGGGAAGAGGAGAAGGAGGGGTGGCAGCAGCAGCAGGGGGAGGAGGAGCAGCCCCGGCCTCAACGTCTCCACCCGCGCAGCCGCAGTTCCAGCTGCCAGTTGTCGCCGCTTCTACACCCACTTCGACGCCCACACCCAAGCTAGCCGACATCGGCTACACCACCATGGAGCAGCTGCAGCGCACCGGTTTAATGAAGCAGCCGATCTCCACGGCCGTGGGATCCCCGACGCATGCCACCGGGGCAACGACAGGCGTCGGCGTTGGCAACACGCACCCGCGCCTCCAGCCGCCCATCAATGGCTATGTGACGCCCCAGGATCTGAACGTTCTGGCCCACAGCAATAGGCATGTGCTCTAAGTCCAAGTGGAGCACTTGGCTCGGACACCTCGGCAATCCTTCTCTGCATCATCGTCAGCATCTCCATCCATTTAGCATCTACCATCTCTCGATTCTACTCCACCCGTAACCGTAACCGCAACTGCAACCGCATCCAACCAAGCCATGCCATCGGATCAGCGGAGTCTGGAAGCTGTAACCTGTAACCTGTAACCTGCAAACCTGCAACCTGTAACCTGGCAGCTGTTTTTTTAGTAATTAGTGGCAACTCACCGGACGGGGGACACACGTGCGTCCCGCGTTTGTAATTTATTTTGTATTCTTCGCGAAGGGGCGCATGAGGGCTCAGAAGAAGATAGTATTTGTAACGCTGTAGTATTTTTTTATATATCGTATTTGTACACACTTCCCACTTAACTATCCGCGCGCGCGTCGACTAGATCGAGCTTATAATAATTAATTAATTAATAAATATATGTCCTATAAAATGTAGTCATTTCGTTATCATTCCCCCTTTGCGGTTACGTTCAGCAGCAGCAAAAGCAACAGCAACAGCAGCAACAGCTTCAGCTTCAGCAGCTTGCTCTCGGGAGTGGGATTTCGCTCTTCAGTCGCCGTACGGCTGTCCGAGAGCATCGGCATCGTGGCTTCGTAAGCCTAATCCCCACGCGTTACCCGTCGGCTCGTGCTTTTCCCCTGCTGCTGCTGTTGCTGCTGCTGCTGTGGCTGTTGCTGTTGCTGTTGCTGCTGCTTATCTATTCGACGAATTAAAGCTTGAGTTTCGCTGGGTTCGAGCGCCCGAGCTCCACTTATGTAAGCCTCATTTCCGATCAATACGGTAAATAAGAAGGAAGCGTATAGCTTAGCTGCCCCTACCTCTCGCTGTGCAGAGCCCCTCGATCCCTAGTCCAGCGATAAGGCAGCGCAAGTATCTATATATCCAGCATCAGCTGCCACTCCTCAATCGATGGGCGGCTGGCAGACATTGTGGCTGTTGCTTCTGGCTCTGACAACGATTGCGGCAAACGATTTACCGTCGTGCCGTGCCTGGGCCTCGGACGATGGCAAGTGGTCGGTCGGCGGCCGAGGCCAGGTGTCATGCACCTGTGACGGCAGCCAAGGCCAAGGCGACGTGGAGTTGCTCCTGAGCGGCAAGAGCCTGGCCATAGAGAACATCACCAACACCGTACAGTACACGGAGCCAAGTGCCGAGGAGTCCGTGCAGAACACGTACGAGTGCTCGTGGAATAAGTTTCCGGTGAGCTCAGTCCAGGTCCGGGTGTTCGCCGTGCTCAACGTTACGGATCTCTCCTGCCGTTTCGACGTCCGGGATAAATTGAACTGTAGCTTCAGTCGTGCAGATGGCGGAGAATTCCAGAAAAGTACACACTATGAGCTGCGTAGCGGGCAGAACAATTGCACGGCCGAGCAGGGCAAGGACATGCGGATGCACTGCATGCTGAACACGACCGGCTACGCCTATGCCTATCATATGCCGTCCCTCACCTTCACACTGATCATGACAAGCGACCTGGGTGGTCGAACGCAGACACAGCAGATCGAGCTTCGCGGCGACAGCATGTACGTGCCAAAGTGGCCGTCGAGCAAGCCGAGACCGACAACGGTCAGCAACAACCAGACGTGCCTGGCATGGGATCGAGCAAAGGACCTGCTCGAGAGGAGCCTCGAGTGGGTAGTGGAGCTGAGGCCCCGCCTGCCTGAGATTCCACCGCTGAACCTTACACTGCCCGGCGGCGAGATGACGGACCAGATGATACTCACGTTCTGCTTCCCGCATCCGCCGCAGGGCTTTCAGGTCTTTGACGTGCGCCTCAAGTGTCACATCAAGGGGAACAACACCATTTGGTCGGAATACTACCCGGAGTTTGAAATCACCACGAACGCCACCATTCCGGCCCGCCCGCCGGAGTTTATGCCGAACGGCTTCTCCTTCAACAAGGACACCGACGAGCTAACCGTCTTGTGGTTCCCGCTGGACAGGATATATCACAACGGCCCGAACCTGACATACGATGTCTACTGTAACGGGTAAGTCGAAGCTTTTGCAAACCATTGATGAAATTCAATCAATTGATTTCTACTGCGAATGTCAAAAGTAAAAAGTGTTTTGTGCCTAAAACAACAACACTTTTGCAACAAAAAAAATTCCGAAAAGACAGTTTTCATTTTATATAATGTTATTTTATTTGATATTTTTTTTTATTTTAAAACTAAAATAATATAATATGGCCACAAAGTGTAATCAAATCCAAAATAAAAATGAGAAAATCAAAATACATTAATGTAACTTAAATGTAATGTAATGTAATTTAAATTTAAATTTAAAAAATAACGCCAAATAAGCTTTTAGTCACGTTCGAAACTTTGATCAGTGCTTGGATGGCCCTTTCGGAGGAGTTAAAATATAAATTTGGCGTCTAAATGTACATATTTGTTGATTTTTTTTTTTTTAATTAAATTTAAATTCGGCGTCTAATAACATTATTTCATTTCTTTGTTCTTGTTTTACAAAAAAGTTGGCTTAAATTATAAAATTTTCAGTAAAAAATGCATTAATTTCTGAATATCCTGCACCAGGAGAGCGGAGACGGAGATCTGTTATAAACTGTCAGTTTCCGAGTTTCAAGCCAGCGCAGACTCTAGCCGTATTTTATTTAAATTCAAATTTGGCTTCCAAATTAAAGTGTTCTCTTCTTTCTTTATTTGTTGTACTAAGAGTTGTTGTTGTTGGCTTCAAAGTTCGGACATTTTTAGTACAAACTCATTAATTTCTGAACCACCCTGCGCCCGGCGCACAGAACTGTTATAATTTTTACAAGTTTCGATCCTTTTCACTCTCTCTTACACACACTCTCCTCTCTCTTTGTCGCTCTTTACCGTTACTGCAGCAAAAAAGCTAGTAAGACCTACGGCCGATCCGCCACATTCAGCAATTGGGACGCCAGCGAGCCGGGCAATGTGACCGTGAGAAGTCGGAACAGCGAGGGCGCCTCGGTGGACAACCGGTGGCTGTGGGTGCCCGCGATAAGCGACGGAGCGGAGCGCCGGGCTACTAATCTGGACTCGAAGTACCTGCCAAATGGCTCCCTCTCGTTAACCTGGGAGAAGCCCGAGGACAGCGACCAGCTGTTGGGGTACACGATCTACTGGTGCGATGCCTCCAAAACGATTCACCAGTTTTGCCAGGACGGAGTGACAACCAATAGCATCTCGCTGGACGATGGCGAGCGGCAGGAGTACATATTCAACAGTTCGATGGCACATCAGGACATTGCCTTGGAGCCCATCTACGGGGGCCGTACCAGTGGCGGCCTGAGCATTCTGCTGGACTTGGAAAAGTATTCGAAGGCATTTACTTTGTCGAAGGCCCGAATCCTGGAGGGTTTCGGTGCCCTGCTGGTGTTGGGACTGGTCATCCTGACGGTCTGGAAGCTAATCAAAATGAATGATATAGAGCCGGATCTTCCCGATATGGGTGATCTATATAAGAAAAAGGAAGCCGTTGAGCCCAAGTTTGAGCCGGAGTCTGAGTCTCCTCGTTCGGGTGTGCCCAGGAATCCCGAAATATATTGTAACTCTCAGAGAAGAGAAAATATAGAGCTCCAAACCCTCACCGAGGAGGTGGTCGTGATACAAACCGAACCAGAGTTCCCATCATATTTGCCCATGGATCCCCTTGGCAGAAATGGCGATATAAGACCACCGTCGCCACGAATAAATCCCAGCAATGGCTATGTCATACCGTCTCCACCACGATTAATTCCAAACAGCGAAGGATACATTGCTCGGCCTCCACCTCCTCCTTCTCCTCCTGCAGTCAACAACAATCCTAACAGCAATGGTTATGTCACGGCACCACCGCCACGATTAAATCCCAACAACAATGGGTACGTCAATCCGCCTTCGCCAAGATTTATACCAAACAGCGATGGTTACATCAATCCGTCGCCTTCGCGAGGGTAAGATTCAAGATTCCTCGCCTCGCCTCGCAACAGTATCGCATTTCCCCAATATCCAATACCGAATTTCCCAATAACGAACGAAATCAAAGTAGGCGCAGTTCAAGACTTATCGCGAATCCATGTTCATGTGTGTACGTAGTAAGAATCATAACAAATTTTAAGAAATTCGTTGTATATACTTGCTATATTATATGTACATACATAAATACCACTATACCATTGCGTTATTTTATTTAGAAATTGGAAGCTTTTTGAAGAAACTATAAGCGGGTTGTAATTATTACTGTAAGATGTAGGTTTTGTAGGTTTCTTAGTTATAACCTATTAGTAAATGCTAAAATGCTACACTTCTCCATATAGACAAGCTGTTTAGATTCATATTCATCTATTTCTTAGCTTGGGTTTATAATGGTTAAAATCAGTCAAATCAGTTTCTTATTCGTAAAAATATGTATCTTTCTATTCCCTTTACAATTTTTTTAAAAATAGATTTTTTTATATTTTTTTATATAGAAAATATAGACGATCTGAGGAATACGCCATATAAATTCGCATTCCGTCATGGGTAAACGAAGCCCGAAAGATAAGTTTTTACGAAAAATTTTTTATTTAAAACCATTTTTAAGTAAAAAAAATCGTACTTGGAGAAGCATAGCCAACGTAAAACTGAAAATAAATAAAAATAATTTTTCTTATTTTAAGGCCATATACACCTAGAAATTTTTTTTTCGATTTTTTTTTTATTATTTTATTAAAGTAAGCTATCTTAAGAAGGTCTGATCCAAGATTTTTTTCAAAATCGGCTATGATAAAGACTAGATTATAATATATATTTTAATAATCTTTTTGGTTTTTAATTTTAGATGGTTTTTGAGGTAACGGCATCTGGTACCGTACACCTCTATTTTTTTTTTTTGACCATTACTTACAAAATTAATTAATCTGTTAATTTAAAATGATTTTAAATAAAAAATTAATTAATTAAGAATTTTTAATAAAAAATTTGTTTAAAGAAACTTAGAAGTGTATTCTTTTAAGTAAAAAAAAACCGATTCAATAACTCAAATAGACTCTTTAAAAAAAATTACACCCTCTGGGTGTATGTATATGCCCCCTTAAACAAGTTAAAGGGTAGTTATGATACCAGAAAAATTACCTTAAAAATGTTGATGACCTCACTTTGACCCCAAAAAAACAACGAATGATTCGCTATGCTTACAATTTCCCATAATATAAAGTTTAAAGATGTCCAAAAGTAATACAAAGAAAATAATATATCTCATTATCTTATACAGTTTTCTCACAAATAATTCCTGAAAATAGGCAAAAATGTCGACCTCGTAACTAGAAGACCCCTTAAAGTACCAGCTGCTGAGCTGCAAATTATCCAAACAAATACAAAAAATCCTTCGGCTTAGTTAAACGCTACTTTGTATATTTAATAAAAAACATTCTTGTACAAACCATAGAAAATTACAAATAACCAAGGTTACATAGAGATATGTAAAAACAGAGAGTAGTAGTGTCCCATGTCACGTGTCTCTCGTGCTGTGCTTCGCTGTGTCAATCCAATCACAAACCAAACCAAACCCAATCCCAGAGAGATCTCACAGATTGGACGCGGCCGACTTGCCACCGTGCCACTTGTACGAACCGGAGTACTTAAAGTTATTCTCCTCGCACTTGCGATCGGCCTGCTTGGGCCCCCGGGAGCCGTACTGGTAGGGTATGGGCTTGACGCGCTCGCGCTCGATCTTGTGCAGGATGGGTGTGAAGATGCGCCAGGCCTCGCGCAGCTCGTCGGAGCGGACAAAGTGCATCTGGGAGCCGCAAAAGACATCGAGAATGAGCCGCTCGTAGGCGTCCGGCAGGTAGGAGTCCTTGTAGCGGTGCTCGTACGTGAGATCCAGCTCCGTCTCCTCGATGTCGAAGGTGATGCCGGGGCTCTTGGTCATCATTTTAAAGTACAAAGCCTCGCCCGGCTGCACGCGGATCACCAGTTCGTTGCGCTTCGTGCTGCCCTCGAAAATGTCGCCGGGCACATCCTGATACTGGATGCGCACCTCCGCCTTGCGTTCGTTGAGTGCCTTGCCGCAGCGCAGGATGAAGGGCACACCCTGCCAGCGTTCGTTGTTGATCTTCAGCACACCAAGGGCATAGGTGGGCGTTGTGGAGGTCTTGTCGACGGTGGGGTCGTCCAGGTAACCTGTGCGCGCATCCTCAGTGGTGCCCGAGGGATTACCGACATACTGGCCCAACACCATGTCGTCGACGGTAAGAGCCTGGATGCTCTTCAGCACCTTGACCTTCTCGTCGCGTATATCGTCCGGATGACAGCTGACCGGCTTCTCCATGGCCACCAGCGACAAGATCTGAAGCAGATGGTTCTGCATCACGTCGCGAATGATGCCGAACTCGTCGAAGTAGCCACCGCGACCCTGGGTGCCGAAGGGCTCCTTGAACGTGATTAGCACCGAGGCAATATTCTCACGATTCCATGTCGAGCTGAGAATCTTATTGGCGAAGCGAATGGTCATCAGGTTCTGCACCATCTCCTTGCCCAAGTAGTGATCGATGCGGTACAGTTGCTCCTCATGAAACAACCCGGCCAGGTGATCGCTCAGGGCCTGCGACGAGGCGTCGTCGCGTCCAAAGGGTTTCTCGATGATCACGCGGTTCCAGCCGCTGCAAATACATTGGATTTCGTTTGCTTTTCATTTAAGTGGGCCGAAGGACTACTCACCAGACGGACATGCAGATCTGCTTGATGTTGATGGTCACCTCCTCGAAGACGCTCGGCGGCAAGGCCAGGTAGAAGATGCGGTTCGCCTTGTTCTTGTTTTCCATTAGCTCCAGCTGCTGGTTGAGCAACTCGAACCCAGTTCGTCCGTCATAGCTGCCGGCCACGTACTCATTGAGGGCCCAGAACTCCTCGTACTTGGCCTGCTCGTGGGGCTGCACCTGGAAGAGGAAATGTGGAATTAGGTTTTTTAAACTGCGGGACACCAGTTGTGCGCAACTCACCTTCATGTACTGCAAGCAGGCTGCTTTGAGGCTGGCTATCGAGAGCTTGGAGCGGGCATAGCCGCAGAATTTGGTCGGCTTCGGGAGCAGGTCATCGCGGTAGAGCCACCACAGGGTCGGGTAGATCTTCTTCTTGGCCAAATCACCGGACGCCCCAAAGATGACGAACGTGTGCGGTATCTTGCCATCGAAGTGGGTGCCCTCGCAGACCATGGTCGGGGACTTGAGCGACTTGATAATGAGATCCAGGGCGGTGTGGTCTAAGGATAGGGGATGGGTTAGCTTGTACAGGTCTCTTATGGTTCACAAACACAAAAGTAGTAGCATCTAGATGTTTCCTTAAATGGTTGATAAGAAACCATATTCCCATGTCATTGTGGTTAAGGTTCAGATTGGGCTAGTTCGAGGGCATTTTTAGTCTGTTAAGCCGGTAAACCATAATGAACACTGATATTCGGGCGCCACAAGGATGTTCCAGATTTCGAATTCGTTCTGTTAAAGGAATTCATCAAATTTCTGTCTGAGATAAGATATCAAAGAATAGAAACCCTGAGATCAGAGATTGCTACTTCCAGTCTCATTAACCTTTTCTATGTTAGTTCTATGAAACCCTTTTCTCATACAAACTCTTGACCTTGACTAACCCCAAGTGAAGCATGAATTTTAAACTCATAGATACATTTCAATAAAAGATACATTTTTCAAAATGGAATGTATCATGATTAATAACCCAATTATTTCCGGTTGTATGCCCTCGGGGATCAACTCAACTCCATAGAGAACTTCCCACAATAAGGACCTGGCTTATAGCTGCGGAGCACTCACCTGCGGTGAGTGTGTGCCTTGAGCGGGCGGAGAAAAGTGAATGGCCGCGGCCTTGCGCTGACCTTATTTATGAATGAATTGGAACGGGTGATAAGAACTCGATAACGCCCCGGGATCGGTTGTCTAATCACGATGACTAGTCACCAAATCCGCCACTTGACTCTGCCAGAGGTCACCTGGTCACCAGTTTTGGGTTGATTGGTTGTCGGTCGCTGCAAGATCGGGTGCGGAAGCCACCTAGTGGGGGGTGGGGACAGCTGGACAGGTGTACGCGAGCGTATCTTTCGATGCGGTTGCACAAAGCGAATAAACTGCTGCGCTGTGCTTGACTTTGAAAAGTTGTAAGCGTCGGTGGGTCGGTCAACGACGACGTCGCCGTCGACGGCACAAAGTGCAAATTGCTAGACCAGAGTGTAATAGTGTAAAATGTGTAATGGTGTACTGGGGTGTCGTATATCCGAGATCTGTCGAGCGCAGTCAGTCGTCAGTGATTGAGTGGCAGTCGCAGCATCAGCATCTCGCTCAGTTGGAAGCAGGAACTTTTCTGGATTTTGGAAAATTACAACTCTAATGGGGCAAGGTGCATTTATCTCACAACACTGGCGAGTTATCCACAATCATTTCAGCTAATGGACATATTCCTACGATTTTCCATCTACCAATATCTAGCAACAGTTACGTTTTTGTGAAATAAAACATGTTTTCAGTTCGGTTTCGGTTTTCCCCACATTCGAAACACATAAGTTGAGCTCATTTATTATAAACAAACTTATGACTAAGAGCTTATTTATTGATTGGATTTCAATCTCAAATGTATCTCGTGTTACTGGCAATATCTTGTTTGTATACCCTTCCAGTGATTGATGTGGACATATTATAATGAACATCTCTGTCCCTTAATTGACTCTTTCAGTTTTATTATAAGACATCTATGTCGATGACTGGATGTGTCACCTGATCTATGCTCAAGCTGCGTACTTGATTATGATTATAGATGGAGCAGGAGAAGTCTTTCAAGAACAATATAGGATAGGTTAAGTTTCAACAAGTTGCTTGTCTTTTTATTTCTTTTTTTCAGAGATAACAAAAGGCACCTTGAAAGATGCCAGTTTCTAAAGTCTTGTCTAGCTATAGCTTTATTTACCCATTTAATTTTTTGTTGCCAACCCAATTTTATAGCTAAATATTATAGGTTTTGAACCTTAAAGTTATTTTAAAATGACTGTATAAAGGGTTTTTCATTAACTCGATCAGAACTTTGAAAATAATAAATATAAATGATATTTAACTCGTATTACTTTTTGATATGAAAAACTTTAACTGATCTTGACCAAATGTCCTCTAAAAACATAAGAACATGTTTTTAGAGGACATTTGGGCAAGATCAGTAAAAGTTTTTCATATCACATAAGTAATATTAGTAAAATATCATGTTTTATATTATATATTCCAATATTTAAGACTCCTATTGGGGAGTATGCGTAGTTTATACAAAAATCCAGGTAATGCATACTTTTCGGCCGCCCAGTCACGATCGGGGGGGGAACTGGAACTGACCGGGCCTGGGGATGGCTACTCGGAGGAGATACCGCGATGGTGAATCACACAGCCACGGCCAGTAATTATAATCTCGGCCGAATCGCATTTGACATTGACACAGACGACGGCGGCACGGGGGCAAGGAGACGATGGAGGAGGAGGACAGAGAACAAGGTAATGTGGGTTTGAAATATAATGTCTGAATAAATTAAAATCGAGCGGGTTTTGTGTTTTGGAAAGGCTTTTTGCTAGACCCACCCCCCGTCCCCCCGCTGGTACAGCGCACGGCACGCATGTGTGCCAATTATTTACGTGTAGAATGTGCGCGGCGAGCTCCCAATGTCATTACCGCGGAGAGTGGAGAATGGAGAATGGAAAGTGGAGAGCGGACAACACGAAAGGTTATTGCCGGGCTCTAATCTTGGGTACACCGAGTGGTTGTTATTGTTGGCCAACAACAACTACACGTCATCGGTAGATAATTGGGGAGTGAGAGCGGGAAGATTGAGCGTTTTGTGATAAGACGCTGTCGTCCGTTATTTTTTGTAGGTGACCCCCTAGCCGAAGAACACATTTTGAAGGGCGCCGCGCGCTCACAGTCACAGTCGCAGTCACAGTCACTGTCACTGTCACTGTCACAATCTCCCACCTGACAGCGGCACAGTGATCGCACAAGGTATTCGCACATCGAAACACTTACCTTCCTTTTGCGTTGCCATCTTGTCCCGCGATCCCGTTAGCTGAGTCGAACGAAGAGGAAGAAAGCACACACACACACGCGCACACAAGAAAAAAAAGCGTAGATTTTTGTTTTTTTACAAACAACCCTGTGTTGTTTGGTTGGATTTCACTAGCCAATCCGTTGTATACTTAGCGTTAAGCAATCCGACTCTTGCAGCTATGTAATTACGACGGTCAGCGGATGGAGCTTGAGTTTGGAGTCGCGGAGCCCTCGAAAGCACAGTATTGGAGCCCAGCACGATCGTTCCCTGACTGCGCCAGGCCGAGCGCGCAAAGCGTGCATGAAGCGGCGGCGGCACTGCCAATGGCAACAAAAAGAAACGACGCTTTGTAAGCGGCGGCGCTGATCGGGTCCAGGAGCGGATTCAAGCTCCAGCCGGCCCGTGTTTATCAGTATTATGGTATCAGGTGCCATGTAAACATTGATTGGCTAGACAAGTGCACACTCCAAATAAACATAGTAACAACACTCTCTGTTTGATTATGACTTCTTATTAATTTCAGCGGAGTATTAAATTATTTAAACATAGGCACTACTTGTGGCTTAAGACATTTGAGATCTCATTGCGAGGTGAGTATTCCTCAGGTTTTCCACCGAAATAATAAGTGCTTTTTTTTTGTATAATAATTTATTACATATAAGATATTATTTTTTGTTTTTTTGTCGTTAGTTAGCTCCGCTGCAGTCTTCGGCCATTGTTTGTAACGTACAGCCTAAGCACACAGTCTGCAGCGGTCTTCGGTTGCCCTAAATAGGCCATGTCCAAACAATTTGTTAAACTATTAAAGATAAAAAAGCTACGCCCCACCCCCGAGATGGCGCCCAACCCCCCGATTGTGTTTCCGATCCGTCCCTGGTTCCGCCTGTTGCCCGTTCTCCGTTGTGCACTCATTCACACACACACACGCGCGCGCGCGCAACGTAAACACGGTCCTCTGTATATGTGACGACGCTTCTCCACATGCGTTTGCTGCCTGCTTTTGGTTTCTGTTTATGCGAGGGTTTCGGTCAGGCAGGGGTGGTGCGGTGCGTGGGCAGGGGATCGGAGGGAGCCAGATCGGCGCTAGCGTTGCCAGCTGGGTGAAATGGCAGTGGGAGTGGGAATGGACTACCGATGAGAGTGATTGAGACAAGAGACGGGGGGGGAACAGGATGCGGCTAAACTGCTGGGATTACGGATATTGGAGGATTACGGACATGCACAACACATATACCTATTCCAAATATGTAGGAGCAGCGGTGCCGGTGCCGGAGCCGTTCAGCCCTCCGCCGCCGCGTTGTTTGTAATTGCTGCTTCGTCACTTGTCGTATTTATGCATGCATATGTAATTCGTGGGTCAGGCAGGCCAACAGGTGTAGTTGATGCGTGCGTGTGTCGTGTGTGTTCTGTTGCCTGCTTCAATGGCCCTCTCTATTTACAATATAATTAATTTCTATACGGCTTCAAGCGGAAACCATCGCCCGCCCAACACCCGCTACCCGCCAACCGCCAAGACCTCAGGAACGGATGAGCCAGAGTTGGAACACGTACTGTTAGCGGATGTCGGTCGTCAGTAGAAGAGCACAGAGTGCAGGATCACACGGTTGCGGCGCTCCTCAAACTCCTGGATCATCTCGTCGATGTCGTTGTCCAGATCTGTGGACTTGGCCAACTGTAAGGGAGAGGAAGAGCAAGTGAGCCGGGGTATTGGTCTGGTTCGGAGTAAACCTCCCTACCAAGTTTATCATGTCGGTGATGAGAAAAGCGCCCATCAGGGCATCCTCGGCGTTGTCCACCACGTCCACATTGAGAACGTGCACCGGACGGTTGTCCACCGATTCCATCGACTCCATGTGCAGCACCACCAAGTCGTACACGCGCTCCTCCACAGTGACAATAATGTCGAACTGCTCTTTGGTGTCTTGAAAGCGTTCCGGGCACTTTTTGATACGCCGGTTGCGGTCCAGCATGTGCAGCAGCCCGTTCTGTGTGTAGCTGTGGGAGCAGAGGATGAGACGGCCGAGTGGAAGGGGGCCAAGGGTCGAGTCGGCTTGCGGACAACTTACAACTCCTTGTCTTTCGACTCCAGGTCGCGGTAGATGTCCTCGTAGCTGGTGCCGAACTCGTAAACATTCGGCTTGTCGAACGCCATGCCCGGCAACTTGACGCGTTCGCCGGTGCCGTAGGAGCGCACGGTGAAGCCCTTTTTGGCCAGAAAGTTGTGCGCCTCCATGGAGCGGTTCATGTTTGAGGAGCAGACCACGGCTACGGACAATTTGCTCGGATCAGTCATGTCTCTTTGGCAGTGCGGTGCAAAAAATTAGGGTAGTTGATAATATGTCAAAGTTTTAATATATCGATATAATTTCTAAAGATGATATATTTATATCGTTTTTTTTTTTTTGTCGAAATATCGATATTACACTATTAGTATTGGGCATATTTTGATATTTTTTGCCATGCTACAAGGAGAAAGAAAATCATTAAAAGAAAAATTCTTGTTGATTGTCAATTTACTTTAGTTACGGAATCAGTTCTTAAGGCTGGTATTACATTCCTAAATTTGTGACGCAGCGAACAAATCTTTATTCTTTTGAAGTGTGACCGCTCTTTCTACTTGTTATTCGGCATTTTTTAGGGCAAATGATTCGGTCATACTTTGTAACGGGCAATATTTGAAATAACAGACACGTTCATATTTTGATGATTCTTTTAAGATTAATAAGTGTCTCTTAGCTGGTAAAATGCGTTCTTACAGCTGCGCCTGCCTTGGACAGCTCCCAGTCCATGTCCACGGAACCCGGATAATTTGATATGACCTTTATACCGTGCTTTTTTCTGGAAATAAATGCACACATAAAATTCAAAACTAATTTTAAAAAATTACACTCAGTCAGCTTGTATTTTATTATTTTAATAACAAATATGTATTAAATCTAATGTTTTCACCTTTGAAGATTCTCGTAAACTTACCGATTACCATTCGGCGGTCGACAAGATTTTGCGGCGCAGAAAATCTATATTTTTTTATTTCAAATATTCGATACTAAAAAAAGAGGAGTATTTCATTTTTTTTTTTTTTTAAGATTTTAAAATTAATATTCAAATATATTTCATGTTAAATTGTTTACCTAGCCTAGCCACCAATTTTGAAAACAAAAATCGGAATTAGAAAATAATATTTTGAATACAAAACCTGGAAACTCCATCCCGACCCCAAAAATTTTATATATTTAAATTGAAAAGTGTTGATGTTAATCATTTTAGTATTTTTTATTTTCAATGTTTCATCTCTTGTTACTTTTTTCGTCTTCTGCTGTTTGTCTTTTGTTTTCTCTTCGTTTTTTTTTGTTTTTTTTTTTTTTTTTGAATTAATTTATTAATTAATCTTTATGTTTACTTATTGATTTAGTATCTTCCACTTTCTCATCCACGCATTTTTTTCATCGCTTCTCGCGCTCACAGCGCTTCTCTCCTAAGTTTCCGCTGCCACTTCTTACATTGAGGGAGGATGTGTGGGTGGGTGGTGTTTTGGTTGAAGGAAAGGATGCAGTTTCTTTTGGGGTCTGGGAAGGTGTTTCTTGGAGAACAGAACGGTGGCATATCCATCTTCATCCCTCATATTTACGCTTGTCTGCAGTGGCGCGTGCAAATATTTTTAATATCCTTCACTTTAAATAATTTTTTAGCATAACTATTAAATAATTTGTTTTATATATATATATATATATATATATATATACGTGTATATATATACATATGTGAACATATATATATATATATGTATATTCGGTTTTGTTTTTCGTTTTTTCTTTTAATTTAAATGTTATAATTATTATCGTAATTATTATTTAATAAAATACTCAACAAATAATGTAATGGGTTTTCGTTTGTTTCGCCTTTCTTATGTATTTTTTCCCCCTTTTCATTTTAGTTCTTTTGCTGCTGTTGCTGCTGCTGCGATCGCCGGATCCCATCTTTGCTGCTGACTTAAATTTTTTTTTATTCTTTCAGTATTTATATTTTGATTCGTTTAGTACTATTTAAACACTTAGTAGGTATTATTTTGTTTACCTTTATATGCATATGCTTGTTTGTGGACACTTTGCTTTCCTTTCTATAAAAAAATACAAAAAAAAAGAAAAACTTATAGAACCGAATTATATATATCACATCAAATCGAGTTAAATGGAAGCGAAAATATTAAGACACAAAAATAGGTAAATAAAAACATTTTTGGGTTTTTTTTTTATCAAACATTTCGCTTGTTTATTTTGTTGTTTGTAGGTTGTTGTTGTTGTTGTTGTTGGTTTCTTTTGTGGGCTGTGGATCGAACCGAAACCGTTAAGTGATAAAAAGTAATGATAATGATAATCATAATCATATAATAATAATAATAATAGTCGTTTTAAATATATATATAGATATATATAATATAATTTATAATTTAAAAATGTGCATTTTACATAATTATATTATAGAATATATTCGCTCATACTCCTTCATACCATTTCGTCCATTCCTTTTTTTAATCCACTCTTCACTTTTTAAAATCAACACACTCGCGCGCGCTCATCCATCCAAGTTATCGATGAAATCGCGTCGATAACACACACACAATATATATATATACATATACATATATATCCATATAAAAATACATATATGTATATATATAGATATACCACTATGGTATCGGCTTAAATAAACGAATACAAATTATCATTATCCTCATCTCACTATGTAAACAAAAAAAAAAAAAAAACTTACAAACTGATTGGCTAAAATTAAAGGAAAGTACGTACATATACAAATTTGCATATAAATTTGAAATGGTTTTTCTGGTTCATCTTTTGCATCTTTATCTTGGTTTTGTTTTTGCTTTTGTTTTCTTGTTTAATTTTAATTGTATTTTAGGCATAAATTATTTATATAAATATTTACAATTTTCTTTGCTACTTGTTAGGGATTTATTTTTGTTTTTTTTTTTTTCTTTCGCTGCTGCTTCTCATATCTCATCACCTCACCATCACTCTATCTCTCTTCGTCTTGTTCCGCCTGCCATCTTCTTATGTGGCCTTTCCGCTTTCTCATTACCGTTACTGATACCGCGTTTTTGCAATATTTCATATGCTGCGCTCTAAAAACTAATTTCGGGTTTCTTTACTCATAATTTCAGTTTTTTTATATACTTTTACTTTGCATTTTTGTTGTTTTTCCTTTGTTTTGTTTTTGTTGTATAGACTAAAGAAAAAAATGTTTTTTGCTTTTGGATAAATCTGCTTTCGCCGCGTCCTTTTCTTAATCTTCTTTCTCTCTCTTCCTCTCTTTTGTGAGCTATCTTCTCCCTTGTCGTGTCCAAGTTTTTTTTTGCGGTTTTCATATCGGTTTTACATACATAGAATTCTATATATTTATATTATTGAAACATTTAGCTTGGTAGTTCATGTGTTTTTTGTTTTTGTTTTTTTTTTGTTTTTTTTTTGCAGTTTGTAAATATATATATATATATATATATAGGTTTCTATATTAATATGCCTTGGATATTAATATTTAATACAATGTTACGCGCATAGTGCATTACAAATATAGTTTAAAATTAAAAAAAAAAAACATGTATTTATATATATATGATGTTACATACATACATACATATATATATTTATAATTTTAATAAAAACTATTACATTAGTTAATATTATGAAATATAATTCGAAGTAGGACTACTTCAAAATGGGGCTTTCTTTACTAATCTGACGCGAGAATCACTCTTCTCTCCATCTCTCTGTATCTTGCTCCTCCATTCGCCTGCGCGCAGCCCTAACTCACATTCTCTGCTATTATTTTCTCCTTTCTTCCTTGTTGTTGTTGTTGTTGCGTGGCATTGATTTTCCTATTGTATCTGGCTTTTTATATTTATCTGATTGATTCTCTGTCCCTCTCTCTCACTCTCTTATTTAACGGTTATTTCTTCAAAGTGCATTTTGCTTCCTTTTGTTGTTTTCTTTTGCTGTTCAAGACTACGAGTATATACAAATGTATATGTATATGTGTGTGCATGGACGTGTGTAATGGTTTTGGATTTTTTTATATTTAAATCAAGGTTAATTTTGGAGATTTTGATACAAAATAAGCGCCAAATGAATTGCTTTCCACTCCAATTCGTCTCGAAAAACCTACATATCCGAATTGAATGCATTATCAACAAATTGTTTATCAATAAATAAAAAAACAGAAGCATTCGTGTTTGGAAAATAATTAAGACAAACATGTATATCGGTATAATTGCGAATACATATATAATAAGAGTGTTGTGGAATAATAATTGTTGTAACGAGTGTGTGTGTGGACTGTTTGTGTAAGTGCAAACATAAAAAACCTTGCAACTTGCTGTTTTTTTTTTTGTAATTTGTGTTACCCTTATCTTCTTCTCTTTCATTTCTATATTTTTACTGGTTGGTTTTCAGCTTTCAGCTATGTTGTTGTTGTTATCTTGTATATACTGTATGCTTTTTAGCTAATTTGCTATTCTTTTTTTACAAAGAAAATTTTCTCTCTCGCGCGCGACTTATTTTTCTCTTTCTCTCTCGCTCTCACGTTCTTACTCGCTCTCACACTTTCTCTTTGTTTCTGCTTGGGAATCGTTTTGCATTTGCTTGTTTTTGTTGTTTTTTTTTTGTGTTTAGATGCCACCTAATCACCTAATTACTAATTTACATTTAGGATTTAATTATTATTAATTTTATATATATATATATATTAATTATTCTGCTTGGTATTTTTATAGTTAACAAAAAAAAAAGTGTGTTTATATAGCAGCCTTTATAAACAATTTCTCAAGCTTTCTCCTCCGCCTCCTCCTTCTCCTCCTCCTGTGTGATTTTATTCTCTTCCTTATTCAGATTTTCTGGATTCATCCGCTCGCTTCTCTCTTTTCTTTTTGCAGCTTCTCGCCAGCCTAGCTTCGTTCTCTCCATCTTTTTCCGGCTGTTTTTGCTGCTGCTTTTTTTGCTTTACGCTGTTTATCACATTTAATATATATATATATATATATATATATACGCATATATATATATTTATTATATATTTATTATATAGTTTCTTTAATTTAAGTTGTTTTTATTTTTTTGCCTTTGTTGGTTTGCGACTCGCAGTGAAAATTCTCCTGGTGTTCGTTTTTGCTGCTATTCTTTGTCGCTGCTGCTGCTACTGTTGCTACCGTTGCTAGCAGCATCAACAATAGCTGGGCTTTCGCGGCAGTGTTGCGCAGACAACGTCGTCTTGTATCCTCCGTGTTTCTTTCATCTCCAGCGCTCCCCTTGCCACCACAAATTCTTTGCATCAGTTCATAAACATTACAGCAGCTCCTGTTGCAACAGCAACTTGTGTTGCTGCTGCTGCAGTTGCGCCTGCTGTTGCAATTGCTGCTGCTGCCAGCGCTTGTATTTCCCCTGATAGGTTGGTGTTGCTGCATCTCCTCCAACTCCTACTCCTCCTCCTCCAGCTGCTGCAGCGACAGATCCCGTTGTCATTGTCATTGTCTGCAGCATTATATTGTTGTTAATAATAGTGCTATTGTTATTGGTATAGTGCACGACGGCGGCATCCATCACAGTTTCATAGCAATATGCTGCTGCTGCATCCAGCAACGTTGTTGTCGTTGTGGCATAATTGCTGCTACTGTTGTGCAGCTGAAACTGCTGCTGATGATGCTGATGCAGTTGGAGTTGTTGGAGTTGCTGGAGTTCCAAGTGTTGCAAGTGCTGCAGGTGCTGCTGCTGCTGCTGCTGCTGTTGTTGTTGCTGCTGCTGCTGTTGCTGATGCTGTTGTTGAGTGGCAGCTAGCGTTCCTCCTGCTACTGCGAATTATGAGTTGGAATTGCGCTTGGTTGGCAGCTAGGACGAACTGGATTGATTCATATTGCCAAACATGTGGGCAGAGAACGATGTCTGGCCCGTGGAATTGGCCTGCGATGTCGACGACTGTTGCTGTTGTTGCTGCTGTTGTTGCTGCTGCTGCTGCTGTTGCTGCTGCTGCTGCTGTTGCTGCTGCTGTTGATTGAGCGATCCGCGCCCATGCTTGGGTATCGGTGGCTGGATATACTCGTGCCTGGCCAGCGCAAACACATCCATGCGATCCTCTTTACGATAGGCCAGGCAGCCTCGAATGAAACTCTGCACGGAAGGAAGGACAATAATAAGGATTAGCTTTAAGGTTTCACCATTGTGACCATTGTGACCCACCTTGGCCTCGTTGGAGACGGTTGGCTTGTTGGAGAACTGCACTTCGGTGGCCTTGAGGATTGTGTTCTCCTCGAGAATTGTGGCCTGCGACTGATTATGGCCAAAGGGCTTCTTGCCGTACAGGCATTGGTAAAAGATGACACCGACACTCCAAACGTCCACCTTGGAGGAGATCTTTGGCGGATTCTTGCCCACAACAAAGCACTCGGGCGGCAAATACCTAAATAAAAGTACAATCATCTTAGCAAAGGGATCAAAACACAGCTAATAAACAATACTCACCAGTAGGTGCCCGCTCCCTGGGAGGTTAGATCCATGCCGTGATCGGGATTATAGTTCTCATCGTCCATCACCTTGGACAGACCAAAGTCGGTGATCTTGATTTCGCCACAGACATTGCCCTCGGTCAGCAGTATATTGCCGGGCTTCAGATCGTAGTGGATAACCGGCGGCTTAATCTCATTCAGATACTTGAGAGCAGAAACAACCTAAACGAATGCAACAAGTTATTTAGCAATTCGATCATTAATTAACTAATTAATTGGGCACTCACCTGCATTATTATCGAGCGCGCTTCACGCTCGGGTATAGTCTTATGTTGCTTCAAATAAAAGTCCAAATCATGGCCATCACAATACTCGAGCACCGTGCAAAACGAGTTTGCATCAATCTCAAAGACATCGTAGAGCTTGACGACCCGCGGATGATCCAACGCCTTATGGATGTTGTATTCCCGCAAGGCGTGTCTGGTTTCAAGAGGTAAAGTAAGTAAATTAGTGAGGTTTATTGCTCTAGAGGAGGAGCGAGGCCCACACCCTCGGGGCTTTTGTTGTATTTGTGCCTAAAAGCTAATCGCCTTTCTGTTTTTCGATTCTTCTCAACTTAATAGCCGGAACACAGCTCCCTTTCCCAATTAAAAGTCTTTCGAATTTTCCTAAGCTCCTCGATCTTTTCCTCTCATTTCCGTCCTTCGCCTCGCCACTACTCACTTGATATAATTAGCTTTCTTATCCTCCTTCCAATCCTTGTTTAATTGGTGCACCTTACATGCGACATAGCGTTGCTCCTTAAGGTCGAAGGCCTTGTGCACCTCGGAGAAGCCGCCCTTGCCCAGCAGCATCAGCAGAAGATAGCGTTCGTTCAGCACGGGATGATTGTTGAAGCGGGACTGAAAGAAACCATTGTTAGAAACCAATTTTCATGGAAAATCACTTCTGATTCCATCTCTTGTATGGCTTGATGCCCACCTGATCCTCGTTGAGTATCCGCTTGAGCTCTCGGATATGCAGGTTGCGCTCTCGCTCGAGCTTCTCCATCTCCAGCTGCAGGTCGGCGTCCTCCTTCTTCAGCGCGTTTTGGCGCAACTTGAGGATCTCGTCATACTCGTAGTACTCCTGCGCTGTGTACGCCCCCGATACGGGGTCCGGCTTGAGGAAGGTTCCAGAGTCCGAGCAGCTGCCGCTATCATTGCCACCGATTCCACCGCCTCCGCCGCCGCCTCCTCGATCTGAGAGTCTATCGCCAACGCCGCCGGAATTGCCAACATTACCGCCCGATCCTCCGCCGCCATTATGCAGCAACTGAGCCTGATTGGCCTGCGTCGAGTTGGAACGCGATAAACCGCGTCCGCCGCCACCACCGCCGCCTCCGCCACCAACACCACCGACACCGCCACTGCCAACGCCGCCGACACCGCCACCGCCACCGACGCCGCCGCCACCGCCGCCGACAATGCCGCCAGCATTGTTGCCACCTAGGCCGCTATCGACGCTGACACCACCGCCGGCTCCGCCGCCGCCCAGGCGATCGCTGCCCGGTCCGCTGACAACCACGCCACCGGTTAACTGCGAGGAATCGTTCGAGTTGGAATTCTGTTGCTGCTGCTGCTGCTGGTGTTGCTGTTGCTGCTGCTGCTGCTGGTTGTTCTGGTTGCTATTGTTGTTGCGCTTACGCCCCGACTCCGCCGGGCGCTTCTTCATTAGCTGCTTCTTTTGCCGATCGATCTCCTCGCGCTCGGCGGTGATCTCCTCCTGTCGCCGGCTCAGCTCCTGGAACGCATATCCGTCCGTCCAGTTCTCCTGCGGAATTTGAGAATGAAAATTAATAAAGAAAATTACTTTAGCCCTTCTCAAGCTGTAACTCACCTGGAATGTGGCGCCCACCCGCTGAGTGACAAACTGACCAAGGCGAAGGCGATTCTGCATGCACTTTTGGCGCGCCTCCTTCTTCTCGATGCTGCTCTTCTCCTTCAGCAGCTTTTTAACCACATCGATGCACTTGGCAATATGCAACTTGTGCTGATCGATCGTCTTCTGGTTGCCAACTATCTGGCACTTTTGCTCGTCCGACAGCCGCGTCATCTCATCCAGCTTCACCTTGCCGGACTCGTGCTCCGCCTCGCGCTCCTGCAGTTCGTGCAGCGAGACCTCCGTTTGTGTGGCCTTGCTGTACGTTATGATGGCAGCTGGCATGGCCATGGGCGGTGGCGGTGGAAGAGGTGGCCCAACGCCCACATTCACGCCGACGCCCACATTGACGCCAACACCAACCATACCGACAACCCCGAGGGAACCGAGCTGATGCGGATGCGTTGGAACAACGGTGGCCGTTGACGTGGTCGGCGGTCCTAGTTGCTGCTGCTGCTGTTGCTGTTGCTGCTGCTGCTGCTGCGGCGTCTGCTGCTGCTGTTGGATGGAGGCGATGAGGGGATGACCCATGCCCACGACCACGTGTGGAGGAACCATTTGATTGGAAGTCTGTTGCTGCTGCTGGCGTTGCTGCTGCTGCTGTTGCTGCTGCTGCTGCTGCGCCTTGCTGGAGTTGACGTAGTGGAAGTCGGCGGCTCCCGCTTGCTGCTGCTGCTGCGGCGTCTGCGTTTGGGGACTAGCTGGTGGATACAGATAGGCGCTGCTGGTCTGCACTTGCACTTGGTTGCCGGCAGCTCCTCCGGTAACAACGCCGACGCCGACGCCGACGCCGCCACCCGCCGTCACACCCGTCGCCTGTTGCGTTGTCTGCTGCTGTTGCTGTTGCTGGGCGGATGACGGCGACTTGCTGCCGCCGCCCGTGTGGGAGCCCCGGATTCCGGCTGAGTTCCCGCCCCCACTGCCGGCGACGCCGACGCTGACACCACCGACGCCCGGTTGCTGCTTGTTGAAGTAGTCGTTGATCTTCTTGTTGTCGCTGCCGGGCAGCATCAAGCGGGCACTTTTGCCGCCGCCACTGCCGGACCCGGATCCAGCACCACTTCCTCCGCTGCCGGCTCCACCGCCACCAGCACCGCCTCCGCCGCTGCTTGCTGAACCGCCGAGGCGATCACCCAGACCCAGGCTCATGTTCACCTTGGGCATATCACGAAAGGCCAGGGATTTGCCCTTCAGGCTGCAGTTGTTCACTCCTCCGGATCCAGTGCCGCCGCCACCTGCGATCCCGCCGCTGCCACCGCCTCCGGAGCCGCCGCCGCTCCCCGCCTCATCGGCGGTGTGAGGCATTTTCCGTTTCCGTTTCCGTTCCGCCGGAGTGCGCGGCTTGCCGACCGGTACTGCCGCCACGGACGTCGTCGTTGTGCTGGCCGCCGTCATGTAGCTCATCTCTCCGGCAACGCCTCCATTGTTCGAGTGTTGCGGGGGCGGCGGCGGTGGCGGCTGTTGCATACCCAATGTGGGTGGAAAGGCGGGATGTTGTTGTTGTTGCTGCTGTTGCTGCTGCTGAAGGGCAGCTCCTGCTCCTGGCGTGGCTCCGGCAGCACTCAGCATATCGTTGACATCCTTCTCGCTGTGCGAGGAGCCAGTGCTCATATTCGAATCCGGATTGCTGCTACCCTGGTGCAGTCCCTGCAGCGACTGCTGCTGGTGGAAGTGCTGCTGTTGGTGCAGTTGCTGCAGCTGGTGCGGATGCTTGTGCAGGTGCTGCAGATGCTGTTGAGCGAGAATCTGCTGTGGATTCGGCTGCTCCTGTTGCTGCTGCTGCTGCTGCTGGGCGCTGTGATGATTCGCAAAATGCTGTTGCTGCTGCTGCGGGGGCGGGGCCTGCTGCTGCTGCTGAGGCGGCTGCAGCTGCTGCTGTTGCTGCTGGTTAGGATGGTGGTGACTTAGGGCCGAAGTAGTCTGCGGGGCCATCTGCAACTGAGCACCGGCGGACATCTGCAATAAATAAGGGATAGTGGAATAGGTTAGTAAAAGTTTAAATAAATAAAAGGACATTGGAAAAACTAAATTCAAATTAATTTTCCAAATTAATTTGTATTTCACAAGGATGCATCCACATCTCTTATTATTAAACTATTAATAAATGCAACCTTTACACAAATTTAAAATATGTTTTTTACTTTTAATGTTTAAAAACTATCAAGCATTAAGCTATTATTGCTTATGCTTATCACTTTACTCCTTGTGTTTCCCCCCACATTCTTCTCTCTTTTCGTTTTGTGCACTTGGCAACACTGCCGCCGCTTTTGTTTTGCTCCGGTGCTTCTTTGGCCGTTTTTTGCTCTCATCTCTCGCCAAGTTTTGTCCGAGAGCGAGAGAGAGCTGCCACATTCGCGGGATTTGGCATTGCGACTAGGTGGCAACCCAGGGGCGGTGGCAGCATAGCGGCGACACCAAAAGAGAATGTGCAAAACATGTGTGTGTGTGTGCGCGAGAGTGCGAACGAGACGAAAGTAAGGCATGCGTTTGCGTGAGAAGGAGTGCGACAAACGGAGAGAAAGAGCGAGCGAATGCAGCCGATTGTGTATGTGTGTAATGTTTTATCAAAAAGCACAATGTAAAGACAATGAAAACCAACAAGGAACAAAAATAAAAAAAAAAATTTAACAATTTAGGTTGAAATGAAAATGGCTACCTAACACAATTTGTTTTTGGCTTTGCACTCTACTTGCTTCACATATCTTTCATTCCTTTAACTTTAACGTAAGCTTTTTGAATTGTATTTTTTTTTTTTTTTTGTATTTTTATGTTCACAAAATGCCGTTCACCTTTTTTAAGCGCCGCATATTTTTCTGCACACACATACGTGGCCGCGTGCGCTGGTGTGTGTATATGTATGTATGTGTAGATGTAGTTATGTATGGGTGAGTGTATGTGTGTTTGGCTTTTCACATTCTATTACAGTTTTATCACATTTATTGCTTTTTCGGTTGATTTCTTTCGTAATTTTGCACTAATTTTCACATATTTGTTATTGTTAAGCAATCGTTTTGATATTTTACTATAATAAGATGTATATATATGTAAATATATACATATATTATAACCGTTTTATTCCGATTTTTTTGCAGTCGCTCTCATCGTGCGCGTGTGTGTTTGTAAAATGGTAAGCGGAGCGAAAGAAAGAAGAAGGTGCAAACACACAGAGGAAGAGACAGAGAGAGAGTGTAAGCAAGCAAGCAAAAGAAGAAGAGTGGTGAGCGAGCGGCTCACTTTTAGGGAGAGAGCGTAAGAGGGCGAGAGCGGAACAACGAGTGAGAAGTGGGAGCAAGAGCAAAGCGAGTATAACTATTCGCTCATTTGCAAAAATTGAAATAAATAAATAAAACTGCAGTGAAACTTAACGAAAAGAAAATATCGCTGTTTAGTTTTTTTTTTTTCTACTTTTCGCTCATGTTGAAAAGATACAAATTTAATGTATTTATTTTCGAGTGAACAATTAAATTGAAACTAGAATTACAAAACAAAAAATAGCGCCAAGTTGTTGCTGCTGTTCTGCCGACGTCGCGGCCAGCGCTCCGCTGCAATTTTTTTTTATTGCCGCCAGCCTCTTTTCCACCGAACTTCCAATCCAAAACGGAATGGAAAGCAGCTGCTGGCAAAGAGAGAAAAAGAGCCAGCCGGCGTCTTTGTCAATTCGCGAGCAACGACGCCGGCAGAGGGCGCCATTGGCGCAACAAACGCACAAGGGCAAAAACAGCACGGCGGACGAGTTTGCCAGCTATTTTATTACAAAAAAAAAATTGTTGAAAACAACAAATGAATAAAATGTATTTTTTTAAGTCCCTATACTGTAATCTGAATACATCTTTATAAATATAAAAATAACATTTCCAGTGGAGTGGGGATAAAGGTAGGACAATACGTGTTCCGATGGTCAGTTAATTGGTTAGCAGAAAACAAACAACACTCTGAATTATGTGCAGTGTGTATGATACTTTCATAGTTTATTAAATATTTCTTAGGACATACGTATTATAATTTTCTTTTTACAGAAAGAGGATTGAATACTACATTTCTTAATATTGAAACTTTTGTTGCATTTGTTTCGGTGTACTTCCTCTTTCCCTGGTTCCTTCCCATTCCACCGTGTCTCATCTGCCTATTTCTTTTTACCTTCTCTTCTCTTTGAACAACAGCTGTCGCATGATCGCCGTTTATTCCCTTCCCACTGGATTACTATTAAAGGAAAAGCAGCCACAGAATGGAAAAGAAAAATCGAGGTGAAGGAGGAGAGTGTTGCCAAACATGGGCAAAGCATGAAAATTGTAACAACCAGCGAAACACGAAAATTGGCAACGACGAAAACTGTGAAAGCAGGAAGGGAGGAGAAGAGGAGAAGCAGAGTCGGCAAAGACGACAGGGGAATAGGGAAAGGAAGAAAACGAGAGGCGAACGAAAGGCCAGACAATGAAATGAGCTGATGATAACAAGCCGCCACCAAGTGAACGTATGAACGGGGGTGTGGTAGGGGCAATAAGAGGAGCAAGAGCAAGGGGAATAGTGAGAAGCGCAAAACGAAAAGCGACAAACTACGACGACGACGACTTAATTTTTGGGCCTTGCCTCACGTGCGCGTGAATGAGATAAATCTATGATGATGATTATGCTGCTGCCGCTGCAGCAGTGCGAAAGGGAGAAGCAGAGCGAGGCAGCAGGCGAATGGTAGCGGGTGCAGGAGGGGGACGGGCATGCGAAAAGAGCAGAGGAGCACAAACACATATACAATTGTTGTTGCTTGGAATTGAAATTCGGACCGAGATGGAATGAAATGGAATGGCATTATGGGCAGTGTGGCACGGGGCGATGTAGAGGCGCCGTTGTGTGGGTGTGGCACTAACCCAACGGAACTCGCATGCATTACGCATGCATTTCTTATTGAGAGGAAATCTGCGAGAGTGAGAGAACCAAGTGGGAAAGAGAACCCCATAAGAGATGGAACATTCCATTAGTGCTTGAAAAACCGTTGCAGTCCCTTTTTTTTTTTTTAATTTTTTTGGTGCAAGCTTTTTTTAGTTAGTTTTGATGTCTGAAATGACAGAAATTTATTAAGACATCTTTCCGAATAATCAAATAAAATAAAAAGTCAACAAGAGTTTGAAAATTATATTTTTTTTTTTCATATAACATAAATTAAGAAGTTTATATTTGCAATACATTTTAGCAAGAAAGGATTGGTTATTATTAGGAAGCTTCCCTGTTAAGTTTCAGATAAATAAAGGTATTTTTATATCTTTATTATATCTTTCATTTACAAAAATTATTTTATTTATTATTTTTTCTAATTTGGTTGGTAAAGCAATACTGCATGTGCATATGTTTATGAATGCAAGTACTCATGAACATACTTATATGTATATTTAACCATCTATGTTTGTAATTCTGTGTGTGTACATATGTTTATGAAACTTGTTTGCAAGACGTTGACTTCAAATCCAAGAGACAGAAATAAAGAAAAATCAAACAAAAACAAAACGCTGAGCGCGAGCTCCGACAAAAAAAAAAACGAACAAAAACACACATCGAACCGCAACTCGGCTCGACGTCGCGATGCCGCAGCCTCTGTCGCCGCTGGTTTGCGCTGCTTCTGCCGCTGCTGGCGCAGTTTAACAGTTCACGTCGATGAGTCAAGGTCGAGAGACGTCACGCAAATTTTCGTTTTCATTGCCTTTTGCCCACAGACAAATAAATACAGCAGCACACACATACATGCATGCAAGCACACGTTGTTTTATTTTTAGAAACGAATGCGAAGCCGAAGGGGAAACGAAGCTGACACGATAACGAAGATGTGAGAGCACGAGAGAGAAGGAGAGGGAGAGCGAGTGCTAGAGAACCTTGCAACTACAACATCTGGTTCGCTTCGAAAAATGAATGAATAATATATAAAACGGTTCATCTGCCGTTTTTTGGGCATACATATGTACATACATATGTACGCAGTATTTAAAACTGGACATTAAACGAGATAAAAACAGTTATAATGTAAATTATTTCTAATTAAATGCTTAGATATTGAGTGGCACAAATTTAAATGCTACTCTGGAGTTATTATATTTTTGACTAGCTACTAGCTTATTTTAAACCAATTAGCTTTTGTACTGACTAATTGTAATATTTAAAATAAATCTTTTTTGTAGTAAACCTAGCAAAATTAACCTATTAATCCCGCAGCGCTCGTTAAAGGTACTGTTAATTAAATAATAATATGTTGCAACATTTTTACATCTTCCACGAAACATTTAGGGACTTGTGATATTATTTTCTAAAATTATTATCATGTAGTTCAGCACATAAACTTATTTTTGACAACTCAACATTATTTTTCTTCTTATTGAGATTATTTTGACCCATTGGAAATATCAAATAGTATATTTAAAATAAAGACGTTAAAGACTTCAGGAAAGCCACTGTTAAAAGTTTATCAGTCATCGTGCATTTATGATCCGACATGGCGTATATTGTGCATTAGCAATGCGTGCAAAATACCTTTGTTTGATAAGACCTTTCTTTATTCAAAAGCTAACAAACAAAACCCGAAATTCATGGGATCCAATCTAATTAAATATTATTTTTTAAAGTATTTATAATTTTTATTAATAAACATCAAATTGTCGACCACGTCTGACTTGAGACGGGTACGTCGATCGGAAATAATCCGTCCAACTTTGCTTAACGCTCGCTGCGATTCGCATGATGTTCCCGGCACACACAAATATTTTTTAACCACCTCCCTGGTTACATTTTCTTTGAACAATCCTAAAATTATAATATATTTATTTAGAAATAAACACAATATGAAATATATATAAATATACCTTCCAGAAAGTTAAATAAATCGCACGATTCAGGCTCTTTAGAGGTTTCGGTGTTCTGTCGTAGAAGAATCATGGCGTCTGATCTCGTGTTACTTGCATAGGTTTTCAACTTCAATTTTAGCGTGGTAAAAAAATATCTAAAGTATCTGAGTGATTTGGTGATTTGGTGGGGACGCTGATTTAAAATGCTCACTTGACAACTTTTTTTATGGCACTTTAAAGATCGTCTTCCGTGACATGCATTATCAGTATTGTTGGTCATCTGAAAACCATGGTTTTTAAACCTTGGACCTATCATTGTGGCTACACCCAAAGTGTCAAAGTGCTTCTTCTTCATTGAAAAGTGATGGCACCAAAACATAGACAATAAAAAAGTGCATCGATGTTTTTACAATTTTTCAAAAAAAAATCCAAAATCCATCGATATTTTCTGAACCTCTACGCTTTGGTGCAAAAACTTCAATGTATGGAGACATCAAAGTTTTTGATATTTTTCCCCAAAAAAAATATCGATGTTTTGAAATATTTAAGGAATATTTTTTTAATGCTCAATTATGGTTATATTTAAAATAAAAATGTTAATATTACATTTACTTAGAAAATGGATAACTGAGATTATAACTTATAAAATTCTTAATTATAATTAATTAAACAAATTGTGAATTTTATTGATAAACATTAGTTGATAACCGGGCTACGCCGCGTCCTGTGGTCAGATATAAATTGCCCAGCTTTACTAAAAGCTGTAACAAAGAAAATACTAAACGTCGTTGCAGAGAAAAAAAATCTATGCATTGATGTTTTTGCACCTCCAATTTCCACTCCTATAATGAGTTGCTTTTGAATTCAGATGCTCCAAGGAAAAATAAAAAAAAAAAAAAAAATTGTTCTCATAACCCCTGTCCAAATTAAATTTAATTTTAATATCGGCTGTGTTAACATTAACATTTCGTATTATGTTACCCAATTTCTGTTAACGCGAAGTCGAAGCCGCAAGCTGGGCGCACAGCAGAAGCACTCTCCCGCTCTCACTCTTTTTGAAACTAGCACGTGCAGGCGAAACCGCTTAATGTAAACAGAGAGAGAAACAGAACAAAGGAAAAAAAAAACCACTCACGCTCTTCGTTAATTTGCGGCCGCTGCCAGTGTTGCGTTTGCTACCGTTGCTGGCGCTGCGACTGCGTTTGCGAGCGGCAGCGGCTGAGGCGCCGGCAGAGGCTAACATTATGTAGCCGCCGCTGTTGCTGTTGTTGTTGCAACTACTGCTGCTGCAGCTGTTGTTGCTGCTCGTTGCTGCCGTCGTCGTGGTTTTTGTTTTTGCACTGCGTTTTCTCGGTATTTTTGGTTGCTGCTGTTTTTCAGCTGTTTGCTGTGATATTTCTGGTTTTTGTGATTCGTGTATTTTTTGCCACTCTGTTGGAATTTGATAGATTTGCGGCTGTTTTTGTTGTTTTGTTATATGACTTGGTTGAAACTGTTCCAATTCTGTTATTTGGTCTATACTTGTGTATGTTGTTTCCTGTCGTTTTTTCAATGTTTTCTGGGATATTTGCAGTAATTCTTCTGGTATTTGTTGAATCCTTGATGGTAATATTTCTTGCCGTGCCGTTTGTATGTTTCGCGTACTTTGAAACTGATGTATATGTTGAACTGTTTGTTGTATTTGTGGCGGTTCTTCTGCAATTCTCCACAGTTGATGTTGTTGTTCAATTTGTTGTCGTTGCCTTTGAATTTCTTGTATTTGCAGATTTGACTGCTGCATTTGTTGTTCGTACATTACAAAAGCAAATGCAGCATAATGCGGTGACGGCGTGCAAGACATAACATGTTCGCTCTGAACTAGCTCTCTTCCTCTCTAGTGCTCTGTTAGAGAGGGCTTGAGAAACAGCTGACACACTTACACTTGCCGGCGAAAATCAGCTGCTCTCTGTCTCTCTCAGCCGGCGCTCTTCCTCTCTTTTCTTGCTTTGTATTTTCGCACTCACACGCACACATTAACAATAAAAAAAAATATTAAAAAAAACAAGTTTCGGCTTTTTTTTGCCGATTTCTTTTTGTAGGAAGTTGTGCGCGAATTTCAGCGACACGTCACGTTGCTCGCTCTTTAAGTTTAAGTTCGAAACTGAGAGCCAGTCGACTAAAATTGGCAAATCCAATCCACACACACACACCAATACAGATCACAAGCACAACACAAATAAAACAAACCGAACGCGACTCAACGAATGTTCGATGGGTGTATTTTGCGGCCTTTTTTCTGGTTTCTTCTGGCCAGTGCTTGTCCGTATGTCTATGCACCACATTGCGTATGCGTATATGTGTTTGTAGTGTCTGCTAACCGAGTGAACTTAAATTGTGTTTAGCAACCGCCGACAAAACCAAAACGACACCGACACCACCGCCGTCTGCACACGAAATGCTCCGAGAGGGCGAGAGCCGACAGCTGCTCTCTTTGCTTCGCGGCTCGGGCTACTGCTCCAGTCCGCTCTCCTCTTGTTCACTCCTTTCTCCTCTTTGTCTACCCCTCCACGCACTGCGCTTCGCGATGCTTCGCGTTTGTTCTTGTTGGCAAGGCCGTCGACTGCGCTGCCTCTGCCCCTAGTGACTGCGACGTTAGAAAGCTTGCACATTTCCCACTGCATTCGGGTTTTTCCTACTGTGCCTATGTTGCTGTTGTCTTTAATTTGTTTAAATTTTCAAGAGCGTTTTTAATTAATATTAAAATGTAAGTTAAATACTGCTAATATTAAAAAAAAAATTATTACTTTGTTAAATTAATTTTTATGCAAAACTTAACAAAGTATGTTGTTTCTTAAACAAAACTGCTTGGAAACATAATTGTTTTGTATGTACAACAATTTATCGAAATAAATGTAATCGCATATTATATTTGCTTAACAATAAGCAGTCGTTTTAATCTCAAAACCCTTTTTACATACAATATGTCAGTATGTCCACGCATTTGTTTACAATTTATTTGACGGCTAGTGTAGTGGTTTGATACGGGGAAAGAGATGGCAATAGGAGTGCGCATTTGTGTCGTTATTTTGCCGATTGTATGCAAAGCTAACGGTTGTCTTGCCAATTATAGGCGATGGAGCAAAAGGGGATTGGAATAGGGAGAACGGACGTTTACAAAGACCACTCTACACGAAATTTGTTCCAGTGAAGCCATTTGTACCAATAAACTCTAGTATAAAATAACAAAGTACTCTTTTCGATACATGTTGAAATCGTTGTATGGAACCACTAATGAATGAACATTATATCTATGGTAGATACCAATAAGGCGCAAATTAAACAAAATTTAAATTAAATAAAAATTAAATTAAAATTAAATTTTATGTACATATGTACATATGTATGTATGTATGTATGTATATATGTAAGTATGTCTGAACACACAAAACCAAAGTCAATGGCATGAAATGACGAGTAATACCGTACATTTGAATGTTTTATACTCACTTTTGCATATTTGGGATTTCGGTTTTCAACAACGTACATGAAAATCAATTAACTTCGGGCTTGAAATTTTCACTGGTCTCCCCGTTTTTATTTTATTTGTGTTTTTAACGGATGAGTTGAGTTTGAGTTGCACTTTTTTTGCGATTCGTAGTCGTCGATTTTTCCTCCATTTGATCTGTGCAACTTTCACCCGAAGCAGGCCAACAACAAATGCAAGTGCCAAATGATTAACTTTTTCTACACACCGCCTCTACCTATTTTTTGTTGTTTTTTTTTTATTTATTTATTTTTTTTTTTGTTTTGCATACGGGAGAGTGAGTTAATGTGTTTGTGTGAACATACATACATACATATGTTTGTACATATGCTTTCCCAGGTCCCCGAAAAAACCAAAACCGAATGTCAGCTGACGTAATCGCGCAGCATAACAAATAATAAAAAAAAAAATAAAAGATTCAATGTATAAAACAAAGTTTTGTGAATTGGGCGCGCGTGTGTCGCCGTCGTCAAGTTGAGTCAATCAACAAACACACACAACGCCCATATAATCGTCAGATGTGCACACGGATCTACACAGTGGAGCATCTTTCGCGAGAACTAAGAGATATCGTATGTCTATACCTCAGCGTTACCTCGACCGTTTTCAATTTTCGTTGCCTACGATTCACAAAATTTTACAATTATTCGTCATATCCAGCCACTAATAGAGAAAACGTATATTTTTCGTATGTGAGCAGTGCCTACCAGGTCCAGTCATGATTTTCGAGTTTCCACTGTAAATTAATGCATACATACACATAATTGTAAATTGTTAAGCAGTTGTCGCGCAAAATAAAAATTTAAGAGCAAATCAGAGACTGAAAAACGTCGGCAACGGGAGAGATGCAGACAAGGAGAAGGCTAGAAAAGTGAAGGAAAAGTAGAAACCAACAAAGAAAACAAGAAGAAAATATAAATACAAAGATGTTTCCGAAGATCTTAAATCTTGAAGTATTTTTTAAGATTTCGATCAACTGGGTCAACAAAAGATGTGGAAAATAATACCGAACGAAATTAAACCATAGAATACAAATCAAGATTACTTAGTTCGATTTTTCTGCCTTGCCTTTCTGCATGTACTATATACCAATAAGAAATGTGTCCCCTAATTGGAATGTGTTTCGTAGCTGCTTCCTATAAGAAATTCTAAGCAAATCACATAATCAATTAGAACACAAATGAGGCAAGAAGAAGAAAGATAAAGAAGACGCAAAAGAAGCAAAAGAAGACGGAGGAAGAGGGTAAAAACAAAACTAATTAAAATGTATAAAGCTTTAAGAGATGGGAAAAGCAAAATGTCTCAAATAAGCGACAGCTTTTGACGTTTATCGGCTTCTCTGTATGGCGTTTGTTTTGTCGTTTGCTTTGGCTGTGGTTGTTATTTCCCTCTTGATAACGAACTGAGAGTAAAAGGCATATAGCAGAACACACGGGCGAGAAAAATAAAATATAAGCCCACGAAAAGCACCGAGAATGAGAAACAACAAATTAACATGCTGCGAATGCTAAAACAAAACAATGGAAAAAAAAGACCAAAGCGAATGGCAAGGCAAAAGGAAAAAAGAGGAGCAAAAGACGAAGACGAAGAGAAACTGCAGCATGAGAAACGAAGCAAAAGAGGAACCACCAACGACACAGTTACTATGTTTGTGGTGTGAAATTCAGGAATTCTTAAAAACATGAAACACAAATAGCACATATGTTTTGCGATACTTGCGAATTCATGAATTTATGTAAACCGAGATGTCACTTTAAAGAGTCAAATAACTTCTGTCCTTCCTCACCTGAACATCACTATCATCAAAAGAGTTAGTTTTAGTTAGGTATCAAATGCATAAACTTGCTCTCGCATAAGCACAGTGAGTGTTGCCAATTTGTAAAAATAGCTATGTACGAATGTACGTACATAGGAGACGTAAGTAGCCAATTAACTTCTGTTCTTACATAGCTGATTGAATGACAGAACGATAAACAATTTTCGCACTGCAACTTACTGAAAAAATATTTACTACTTAGGTTTGTTTACCAAGAAGGAAATGAACTACAACTGTGGATACTATTTCATGGCAGGTAAACATTTTGGTAACCTGATCAAATAATACTTTATTAATTTGATTGAAATCTAAGTTTATTGATTTTATCGAATTGCACCTGCTGACCAAAATAACGCCAGATTTGACGGAAAAACAGCTAAGCGAACAGCGCCTATACTCTCGCAAAGTCGCGAGACATTGACGGCGTCTGATTATGCTGAACGACAAAAAAAAAACAGCCAGAATGACGGCAAGAGATGGCGCGGGAGTAAGAGAGCTTGAGCGAGGGGTGTAGCGGGAGAGTGAAAGAGAGCGACCCAGTCAGTGGAAAACAGAGACGACGACCCACGACAACAAAAAATGCAGCGAGTGACGACGAACGAGTTTGCTCTACCTCTCTCGCCACCACTCGTTCTCACTTTGAAAACAGTTTAATTTACTATTTGAGCAAACGCAAAATGCAAAAACAATGAACACACTCACACTAGGAAAAAAAAATATCGGACGAAAGAGTGCCGTAATAAATAAAAAGCAACTGACGCGATGTATCGTCGTTTTCGCTTTGAGTTTTTACTTCTCTTTTGTTTTTTTCCGCGTTTTCTTTCCGTTCTTCGCTTTTGCGTTTTTTTTTCTTTCTTTTTTTTGGTTTGCGCTTCGTTTCGGCTGCGCGTGTTTTTCGTTTCAGTTATTATTGAGACTAAAAATGCGGCGTGAGATTTGATTGTGAGTAAGCGCAACGCAAAGCGCAAATCGTCAAAGCGGCGACGCTGACAGCGACAGAGCCAGCGGACACGACAGCGACGCGAGCTGCGGCAGCGGCAAGCACAAATGAAATAGTAATAAAAATAAAAATAAAAGGCAAAAACGTTCAAAAGTAAAGGTCTAAGAAAGGCGAAGGAAAACACAGGGAAGAGACCAAAATTATTTCATTTTCAGCAAGGAAAGCCCAAAAAATATAAACTATTAAAATGAAACTTATAGCCATTTGCCAATTTTCGTGACAACAGAGTTGAATAAATTAATAATCAGGACGGACTCTAGTCAGGTGTTTTGTTAGAAACAAAATGAGATAGAAACCTTCCATTAATCCAATCCAATCCAAATCTATGCCTTGCCACATTTCACTATCTTTTAATGTCCTACTTTAATAAGTTAACTTTCTTCTCGGCGTTGCCACCCAAAATAAAAAGAGTGACCGTACTCTTGAATTCATGCATGATTTCGACGACTTTGCATAAACACAGTATGATACAATTACGGGTGGGCAGAAGCCAGACAAGGGGCGTGAAATTAGCTAGCAAAAAATAAATAAAATAGATACATTCGCCAGCTTTTTCTTTCCTACCATTTTTGTTGTTATTGCTGTGTCAACATCTAATATTTCATATGAGGTAATCGACTTTGTCTCTCAACCGTTTTTCTGTTTATCAAAAATTTATAAAAATACACGGCGGCCAAGGAACAAAAACGAAATAAAACAAACCCGAAAATTGACAAAATACCAGACAAAGAAGCAAAAAAAAAATATTACCGCATCTGGTAGAATAAATCATTTTGTTTCCGTTTTTTTAGTATTTATTTATTTATAGTGGACTTTTTGTTTGAAAATATTAATTTTTTAGGTGCTGTGTTGGTACGACAAATATTTGGATTCTTTAGGCAAATGGAATTTGTAAGGAATGTGTACAATACAAAAAATATAAATAAAACGAAACTTCAGGCAATAATTGGTTTATTTTTAGAGCACCTAACGTGGGTATCAGAAGGGGAATTGTGTACTATAGTTAATGACATGGAATGGGTCTCTGAGTTAACTTATTTCTTCTTATCAACGGAAAATACTATATGTACATACAAATGAATACAACGTACATTCTGTACCGAAAATGAGGGAAGTACCGCGGGAAGTACGTATTAAATGTATGTACATAGTAAAGATAACAAATTCCAAGGAAGTGGCAGAAGCTCAAGGAAAGTGTGTGGAGCGTACCACGGTACTACCGTAATTATGTACTACTGCAATTATGTACCACTGGAGTTTTGTAATAATACTGTACAACTATAACTGTTTGAGAATTGTAGTTCACTGTAGTACCACTGTACCTACCTACTTGTATACCTACCACAATAAAACTGAGCTACTGTAGTATTACAGTATCAATTTTCTATCGTATTATGATATTACTGTAAATACTGTGACACTTACTGTAACCATTTGAATACTGTACTGCGATATTTGTTTATTTACTAATTTATCACTGTACCGTACACATTTTCTAGTGCACCACACCACTCAATATAAATAAACATGAAATGAATTCCCAATTCGGTTTGTCATTGAATGAATAAGGTAGGGATATTGATTCGGGGGATAAGTGTTGAGTGATTTTGTGAGAGAGGATGGTGAGATGGTGACTCAGGGGCAGACGACCGACCGACCGACCGACCGACCGACCATAGTCACTCATTTTATTCGATTCTTTGGTTCCCATATTTATCGGGAGTTGCGCTTTAATCGCATTTCGTCGTCAGAAAAATCATCGAACTGGATGTGGAATGGGGCGAGGTAGTGACGAAGGCCGAGACGAGACAGGATAGCCTTCGATTGCCTTTTGGCTGTAGGTTAACCCGCAGCTCAGTTCCCCATAAATCGGTTAAGTTTCTGTATACATACATATATAACACATATAGCTTATTATTCATGTATAAAGAAGAGTCTTAACACTCATTTTCATTGCCTTCCGACTGGGATTTTTCAGGCTTTTCAAATGCCCCAATAGGCATTATTGATTTTGATTGGTAGTTTACTTAACCTTTTCCTTCTTGGTAGGTGTTCATTCCAAGCACAGACATTGCCCCCAAACTTTTTTTCTTTATTGCAGTAAAAAAAACGTATACTTAAAATTGCTTAGATAAGATTTAATTAGAGCAAACAAACAAGAACAAAGAATGCTAGATTGAAAAACTCAACTATTGGCATAAAAGCACAAAGTACAAAACCAAGCCTAACAAATGTTTAAAATATTGTAAATATTTAAATGTTTAATTAGATTTAATTACCCTTATAGTTTAGGCAAATTTCCCATTTATTCAAGTGTTAAAATTTAAATCAAAGTTTCAGTTGAAGGTTCAATCAAAGCAGAGCAACTCGTGAATATTTATCACCCAGACGACTAATTGTGACATACTTAGTCGTAAATAAGAGCTGGTCAGTACATGTGTATATAGGCGGCGATGTCTGCTTATTGTATTATATCCGACTGTATATATATATGGGCACATATATAGTGCATATATATATGTATATATATATATACATATATAGCAACGAACCAGTCGACGGAGCAATGGCGCACTTTAATAATAAAAATCATTCATACGTAATTTCATTGGAATTTCACGCTGTTCTTTCACTCTGCCTTCTTTCGCCGCTATGCTTTGCACTCAGATTCTGTTTTTGATTCTCCCAATGCCCCTAGATTCGTTGACCATTACCCATTACTACTTCTTCATAGTACCCCCATTTTTAGTTCGTCTTCAGCTTTTCCCCATGCTTTTTGTGTACCTAGTTGGTTTTGTTAATTATTTCTTCATCTTATGTTATTATAACCCTAACCATGTTGTTAAAAGTAACTGAATATTCGGTAGAAAAGATCTAACTTCTGGTCGCAGTGCAACAAGGCCTTTGTAATAACTAAATATTATCAATAAATTTAAGCGATGGGAAAAATATTATATCAGGCTTAACCCTGACATAATCGTTATATTTACGAAGTCATTTCTATCTTTAATTTTTTTTTTAACAATACAAAGATACTATTCTCATAAGAAAGATTTCAAAATTAGTTATTATCTGATAATATTACTTTTTATTCTATTCTTTTTATCTATTATTACTCCATTTATTATCATAATTCTTGGTACTACATTTAATTCCAATTTAACGATTATCGTTCTACAATGGGAACACACAGGGGGTATTGCGTGATGTATTTTTTGTTGATTTTATCGATTCTGAAGTTTTTGATTGACCCAAGCCATTGTCATCATTTAGTTTTCTGTCCTAACTCCCAACTCGACTTAACCCTCGCTCTTTAACCCTTTCTCTGTCCAAAAAGAGCACTGTTGGATTAACGAATAGTTATTCCAGGTTGGGAGAGAGGAGATGCGTATGGGTGTGTGTGGTGAATTCTGTTGTACTGGAAATGCGATTGTCTCGCTTGCCCTGCAACACCAACATACACCAACAGTACACCAACATTAACAGGAACAATACAATACAGCAGGAGCAATACACCAGCAACAACAAGAGTAATACACCAACACCAGCAGGAGCAATACACCAACAAAGCAGCAAAATCTGAGTGCAAAACTAACAGTACCACTACATAAATGAAGGGGCACAGGACAATGCAGAGGTGCATGGACGCAGGCATAGAAGCAGGCGGGGCAGTGCTACCTACACTGGTACAAATTTAAAACAATCTTACTTCGTTTGTGTTGGTATCTTTTTGATTTTCATAAATTAAGAAAATATTGGTCTTCAAATAAGAGATATATTCCCTCCGATATATCCCATTTTCATATATTCTTTGAGTTTCAAACCTATGAATCTCTCGAGGCAAAATATATAGCTCTTTTAGAGGGCTGCTTCGCTTGTACATCGCAGGCAAAGCGTGAAAGAACTTTTCGAAAAGCAAGCGATCTCGAAGGGCCAAACATTGCTCTCGTATTTCTAGCGGAAAAGGAAAGGTTCATAGAAAGGAAAGAAAATAAAAGAAAAGGGAAAGCGGAGAAGGAAGACGAAATGGAAGAAAAAAAGAAGAAAGGAAGAAGAAAGAAAAAGGAAGAAAAAAAAGGAGTTAGGGAAAAGGAAGAAAAGTAAAAGGAGTAAGGGAAAAAATCAAGAGGAGTAACAAGAGGAAAAATGTGGAGAAGACGATAACGAAGAGTACCAAAAAAGAAAGATGGCGTGCAGCATAGTGAATGGAAGAGTGGGGGGAAGTGATTTTGCTGGCCTGCGGAACACAGATGGTAACAAAACTGTAGCCAAAGCAAATATTTCCCACTCGCCTGGAAAATGTGGAAAGTTCGTGTGCGTGTTTCCCTACATATATATAGGTATGTAGGTGCGTGTATGTTAGTGTGCGTTTGTGAGCTTTGAGAGCATCCTTGTGGGGACGTGGGTGTGGGTACATAAAAACATACATACATGTATATGTGCATGTAGATACGTATGTATGTATGCATCTGTGTTAGTGTGCGTTTTGGGCCAAATGCATTCGGTGCTTCTGTGTGTTTCTGTGCACCTGCTGCACTCTAAAATCCACTTGTTCCCTCCTCAAATTTCAGCCACCGCATCAACAGCCCTAGTGTTACACTAAACAAAATGTCGTTGACTTTTGTCGAGCTTATAGTTTACAAATTGTAACTCACTGCAAATCTGAATGGGTTCTTATGTTGCATAAAATATTCAATTTGTAATATTTGTAAACAGCTTATTTTATACTAAGCGCCTTAGTGTGACCACTCTTTTATCTCGAAAGCGAGATTTGGAGAACAAAGAAAGGCGGTCACTTTAAGAATAAAGATGGGAGATAAATCTTTAAAACTTAAAGCAATTCGATTTCATTTTTGGAAAAATAAAAGCCAAGGCGTTTACATATTAAATCCATTGATTTCTTTCCGTAAAACCTTTAATAAGAATAAGTTTAATTCCGATATATATATCATATATCTATATAAGGAGCTTAACGAATCAAATATAATTCTATTCCTTTTTTTCTTCTGTGTATTGCACACCCTACTACATCCCTCTTTCATCCTCTCTTTGACCACCACTAGGTTTTCCATGAGCAGCTCCGTTTTCGGCTGTGTATCAATTTCAAAATGGCGGAGTGAATGTTGCCAAGGGGCAGAAAGGGGCAGGGTAAGAAGAAGGGGGAGAGGGTACGTAGGTATATATACACCCGTATATCATACATATATGTATGCATGTAGGTATGTATGTACATATGTCAGTGCGTGTCTCGCGCTATTTGGCGGAAGTCACAAACTTATTGGTTAGCAACGGACCAAAAGAGAGAGCCAGCAGAGAAGCAGGAGCAGCAAGAGGAAGGAGCTGGAGGAGGTGGAGGAGAAGCAGGAGGAGGAGGAGCAAGAGGAAGAGGAGCAAGAGCAAGAGGAGGTGGGGCAAGGAGGAAAGAGCCCGGAAAAATGGCGGACATGGCCTAGAGAAGTTCGAACGAGAGCAAAGAAAAAACAACAACAGCAAAACTGAGAAAATTCTGGCCAACGATTGACATTTTCCAGCATGGAAATGGAAGCTTTCCAGGAATGCTAAGAAAAATGCAAGCATAAAATAGTATTGCACTCGCACATTGTCAACCTTCTATAATATAATAAAATATATATATATATATATATATATATATAATAAAATGAAATAATATATTATAATGTAATATTATATAATTATATCCAGTTCCCAATATTTTTTAAACCTATAATTTAACTAGTTTTAGTTTTAAATTCCTAAAAAAAACTATGCAATAGAATTTAATAATATTTTAATATGGTTTAGCTTTGGCTTCAATCGTTAAAAAATTAACTTGACTAGGGATAGTAGGTTTTATCCATCATTCTTCTATTTAAATTACTATTTGTTTAGTTACTTTATCAATTAATTACCGACTTGTCATGTAGTTGAGGTTAATTTAAAAAAAAAAAAGATGATTGCTAATGTTCTCTCAGAATACTCACATAGGACAGATACATCTCTTTGCTATTTCCATATAAAAGTATTTCAAGAGACAAATAATAAAAGAGAACTTGTTATATCCTTACCTGAAAGAAAAAGAAATTATATTAATTTAGTTAACTGCATTTTATTTTATATAAATATTTGTTTAAATTAAAAAATATTTATTTTATATGTATACCAAAAATAAATCCTTTTTGATTGTAATAGTGTACATTGTAAACATTTTTAAGAATACTTGACTTTTTATTATAAAATTACAAAAAAAGAGATTGTCTTTTATGCATTCTTAAGCTAATTTTTTTTGCCAAATTATTTTTAAACGGATCAAAATTATTTGAAGACTATCAAAATATTAAAACAAACTGCTAAATTAAAATTTTAATGACATTTTTTTGCCCTAAAATATGTACTTAGGGGAGTTGGCCCATGTGATGGACTTCCTGAAGAGCTTTTAAGACTTGGGTTTTTTAATTTATTACCAGTTAGTAAGTAAAGTATCAAGTATTTTTCTATATTTTGTTTTCAGATTCTGGATGCCGAAGTACTACACTGAAAAATATGGTACTGTAATGGTCAATAAGATTGTGGCGAACTGGGAACTGGGAGAGCGGATTTCAAAAAGAACTAGGATATTTTGAAAATATTAAAAAATAAAGATTTGGCAACATTTTTCTTTTGTTTTTTTTTTCATTCTAGTTGCATTTAGCATTTATGCTACTACTAAAAATTTGACAACAATCCGCTAATTAATTTTCGAGAAATTGTATTGATCAGTTGAAAAAAAAAACATTTTTTGTAGATTTTTTAAGTCGTCACGTGATTATTTTTTCCTAACAAATTAAAAATGATAATAAATAATTAAATTATTAACAAGAAAGGAAGCTATCTTCGGTATGCCGAAGTTTAAATACCCTTGCAGTAATGAGAAGAAGAAAAATGTTCTGACTTTTTCGCTAAAATTTTATTCAAATATTTTAAAAATTAGGTAAGTTATAATTTTTTAAATTAAAATTTACCGATCGTTCCTATGGCAGCTATATGATATAGTCGTCCGATCCGGCCGGTTCCGACTTATATAGTAGTGAGAGCATATAGAAGACTATCTGCAAAGTTTCAATCAGATAGCTTCAAAACTGAGGGACTAGTTTGCGTAGAATTATAAAGTAGTGAGAGCATATAGAGCATATAAAGTAGTGAGAGCATATAGAAGACTATCTGCAAAGTTTCATTCATATAGCTTCAAAACTGAGGGACTAGTTTGCGTAGAAACGGACGGACAGACGGACAGACGGACAGACGGACAGACGGACAGACGGACAGACGGACAGACGGACATGGCTTGATCGACTCGGCTGTTGATGCTGATCAAGAATATATACACTTTATAGGGTCGGAAATGTCTCCTTCACTGCGTTGCAAACTTCTGACTAAAATTATAATACCCTGCAAGGGTATAAAAACGATCAAACGGTTAAAAAAAATAAAATTGATCACCTATGTGTTATTGAATTTTAAGTTCAGATTGCCTAAATAAATAATAATAAATATGTAAAAAAAATTTTTTTAATTAATACAACAATGTTTTTTAATAATACAAATAAAAAAATTATAAAACAAAAAAAAAATGCTCTTTGTACACATATATTTATGTATATAGTCTCGTTTGTCAAAAAATGATCTTAAATTACTTTACTTTAAAATATTATTGAATTATAATACAAAGAATTTTTACAAGTTTTTTTAAGTGGGAAAATAATGCGAATAGCTAGCCAACTACGGGGAGTTCCCTTCTCCACTGTTTATGAAATTAAAGTTGTTGCATTTATTGTTTGGGTTTGGGTTTTGGGTCTCTCTACACACTCATTACACGCACACACATGCCCGGGGGTCTGGTTAAGGTTGCGCTGCAAAATATGCTACAAAAGCGTTCGCTTCCTCTATTTCCACCGTCACACACAACCACCCCCGTGGAAAAGGAAAAACTAACTCAACATGACTCTGATTTCAACACATGAAAACCAACTGGCGAGCCACGAAGCTACGAAGCCACCACCCCCTCCAATGCCCCGGTCACGATTTTTCCATTCGACACTTGTAATTCACCACAGGCCGAATCAGGGGGGGGGGGGGGCGGANGGGGGGGGGGGGGCGGAAGGGGGAGGAGTTGGCGTGCTAAATTATTTAAAGTTTGCCCCAAAGAAGATGATGAAGAAGCGAGACTAAAAACAAAGCATGTAAAAAATGCTCAGGAGGTGAGGTGGAGAAATGGAAAAAGGTCCTGTGCAGGAATACAAGGCAAATTGAGTAGAAAAAAAATTGTGAAACAAAACGCAATCAAAATGTAGCGTCGCTGTTGTATCATCTCTTAGTTATCGAAAATAATGGCTAATTTCTTGATTTATCAAATCAATTTACTTAAGAATAAAATATTGTGATAAGACATTTCCTTGTGGCAAAAGTTTAATTTAATAATTTAAAAAATAATTAAGAAATATTTCTTAAATTTATGGCGAAGAGAAAAAAAAAAAGAAATTAAAAAAAAAAACGTAGTTTTTGTACCATTTATAGTTATAAAAACACTTAACATATATTGGTAATTTATAAAATTCAATTAAGAAAATTTTTCTATACATACTTATTTGAAAAGAAACATGTGATAAACCATTTTCCTTTATTTTAAGTTAATTTAAAAATTTAAGACATTGAGGAAATATAAAAAACAGCTATGAAAAATCTTAATCTACGAGTATTATCGTTTTTTATATCATCTCTAACATATCTTAAAAGTTTTATTGGTGATTTATCGAGAGATAATATATACTTTTTTTATTCGGAAAAATATGGTAAAGGATTTCGTGGTAAAGCTTGAATTTAAATTATTTTTTTTTTATTTTAAGCGTTGTGCGTCCTAATACTGTACATCAATTTGAAAAAGCACTGGTTTTTGTTAATAAATAAACATATTTAAGGGATTAACTTCTCCATCGAGCGTACACTGTATATAAAAGAGGAAGGGAACACTTTAACATGAAGAAGGACCGACACACGCAGGCGTGGGTTAAAGGGGGTTAAAGGGGGCATTTTGGGTGTGTGGGTGCGGGTGTGGGTGTGGGTGTGGGGACTTTCCGTAGGATGAATGCTTTTGGACATCGCATCCTCTTCTGTCGTGTCGTCGTTTGTCGGTTTTATGGTCTCGTCTCATCTGGTTTTCCTGGCTTCTCCTGGCTTTTCCTCTGCTTTTTCTGCCGCCCTTCTCCACTTCCACTTCCTTTCCTTCCTCTCCGACCTCTTCCAAGTACCATTTCGCGTTGGTGGTTGGTTAAAAATTGTTCCACGTCGCAGTTGTTCAGCTTTCTTAATATTAAAAACTCAATCTCAAATATTTTCACTAAGAAATGTGTAGTTTGTAAAAAATACAAGTAAGATGTACATTCTTTAAAGATTAATAAATACGAAAGAAAACAAAGTAACAAATTAAGAAAAAGAAAAATTGCTATATAGTTTGCTCGGGAACCAGTGTGACCAAATAAATAAGAAAAAGGCGGAAAATGGGGTCACACTGACACGTTTAGCTAGCTGTGTTTTATAAACAAACTTTATGAAGTAATATTGAAATGAATTCGAGCGGAATAGATAATACTAATGGATGGATCTTAAGGCTTATAACCAGAGAATAACCGGAAAAGGTACTTCACAGAGCTATCAATATATAAATAAAAAATCGAGGTTGTATCCCAGAAAATCTATTTACAATGCCTGTATATAAACATAAAGTACTTGTCTATATATATATTTTTCTTATGTTTGCGTGGGTGGCCTCCAATTATTGAAACGATTTCATGGCATGTCACGCGATTAATGTTAAAGGCAAAAAAAAAAAAAATGACAGAAAGAAAAATTGGGGAAAGAAAGCGGCTGCAAAAATTACAACTGAAAAGTAAATGGAAAGTAAGGAATTGAATTAAAATGTACAAAACAATAATAACAGATGTATTCAATTGCCGAAGAAAATATTCTGCGTACAAAGATTCCCTATTGGATTTCCTATTATATTTCCCTTTTTACCCACTTTGCAAGGAATTATCACAATGCTGTTGCTGGTCGGCCCACGTTGCGTATGAATTACTTATTAAGTATACGCCTAGTTAACCCCAATGATATTGCTTTTGTTGGAAAAAGAAAGGGAGGAAATGTTGGCGGAAAAAAAGGCAGGCTTTTGCACAGAAATACAGATAAAATTTGTATAAATTTAAAGAGAGTTGAAGTAAAACTAAAATGTAGTATTTTTTTTAAATATTGATATTTTTGCCTTTTCTTAATTTTTTTTTTTAATTTTTCTTTCTGAAGTATAACATTATCCTTAATGTATATTTTCGTTAATAAAGCAGACAGAGGAAAATACCACCCACTCTCATTTCCTGATTATTCTTTTCCATCTTCTTGGGTCACACTGTTATATAATTAATGAGAACGTGTGTGCTATATTATGTAGATACTTATGTAGCTGCGTGTGTGTGTGTACGTTATATTATCGAAATGTAAATGTCAAGAGTACAGTCAGGACTCATATGCCACGAATTAAATATGCCCACAACTTATTAATAATTAAAAAAGCAAAACACAACAAATTAAAGATGAAGCTCAGCAAATTAAATTAGAAACATTTCGAAATGAAACAAAAATAAATAAAAACAACGGGAAGGCGAAGGATATAATTAAAAGCTTTAAAAATATTTCCCTCCGATTTCCTGGTTTCTCTTGGTATTCCTTCTTAATTTTTTCATGCATAAAGAGTTTATTTTAATTCCTTTGAATTATCATTTCATTTCATTTATATTTATTCCATTAATTGAATTTGTTTAAGAAATTGACTCTAAAAAACACAAAACCAAAGCTCAAGCTAAAGTTTTTACTTGACAAAGTTCCCTTCCAAAATCAAAGGTTGAAATAGTTAACTTATCTTGAATTTGTTTGCTCAGCAATTATATAAGTTTCCAACTTAACTCGAGTGCGTAATGAATTTTGAACTTTAAACGAAGCATTCAACTTGGAAGTCAATGTGGAAATCACTCTTTTGGACTCTGTATTATTATTGAAATACAAACTACTAAGAAATATTAAGAAATTAATGTAAAAATAAAAATCTTTTGAATAATATATATATATACATAAAATATAATCTTTACTCTCCAGTGCAACAACTTTTTTATAAAATAACTAGTAGTATTTATTATTATCTACAATAACTCGTATGATATTCATGTTTATTTAGGTTCCTTATATTTTGTATGAACTCTTCGTTTACTACAACTCTTATAATTTATTGTTTAAAGAAATGTAATTTTTATCTGTAATTTTTTACACGAGTTAACATTATAATATGTTTATTGATTTATTAGTTGAGTATCTTTTTTTTCCAAAACATTATTTGTTCCCAAAAACTTGTATTTTTTCTTACAAAAACTCTTATTTTTTTTTCTTCTTTCTTTATTTTTCTTTTTTTTTCCCCTTTTTATAATGTAATTGTAATTTGTTTAAAAACTTGTGTAAAATTCTATTATGTTAACTGATGTTATTTGATATTCTTTTATTTTTTTTCAATTCTGACATTATATTATTTGATTTTAATAGATTTTATTTAACAAACTAATTTTGTTCAATTCTACATTTGTTTCCAACAACTCTTATACTTTTCCTCACAACTCTTATATTTCATTTTCTGACAAATATTTCTTCCAAATTTGGTAATGCGTATTATGTGCACTTAATCCTATATCAATCAATATTTCCTGATAAAAAATGTATGTATATATTTTATGGGATAGAAAACGACTTATCACTGCATTTAAAATATCTAACCAAAATCAAAATAGCTTTTGTAAGGGTTCAATAAAATATATATAAAAGCAAAATTTTTACAAATGTTGGCTTTACTCTTATTTTTTATGTACTTACACACACATCAATAGATTAAAGATAATAGGGTTAAACACACACAGAAACTTACCTAAAAAGAAAAGAAATGGAGAAACATTAGTTATTGAAATGCAAATAGAGATGGACATGAGATTGAAATAGTAAATATAGTAAAATATAATATTAATGTACTATTTCATAATATTGTCAAGGCCTATGAAATAAGAGATCATTGAGAATAAAATATTTATTTATGTACAAATTAAACCCTATTTTGCGATGAACTTCTGCGAATATCGATATTAAACAAATACGTACGATATCGATATTTCTGCCTTTTACTAAACAAAACACCTGAGTGTGAATGTTAGCTAGGAATCGTAGTGAACAAATTGCATTTTGTTATTCGATTATTTCTTCTCTCCCTTGGTGTAAAGTGCACTTTGTATTTCCCATTTTTATTTTTTGCTTTTGTTTCCTTTATTTTTTTTTTTGGGATTTGCGTTCGATTTGATATTTGTTGTTGTTGTTTTTGCTGGTTTGCTGCTGGTCATTGGGTGCAACGGAATGAAAAAAAACCAAAAAACAAAACAACAATTACAACAATCTCTTTAGAGAGGCAATTGCAATGTTCATACATATATACATCTGTATTTACATACGTACATATGTACGTTTGTAGGCTTATGAGTGCGTCCGTATGTAAATTGCTTTGTTTATGTGCCAAAGCGAACACAAAAGTAAAGCGAACAAATCGGAAAGAGAGCGAGGGGATATAGGATGGGTGAGGTATGGCATTGCTGAGAAAATAAAAAAATATATATATACATACATATATATATGGTATATACAAGTGTGTTTCAGATTCCTCCGATTACATAAATACAAATTTCAATTGAAAGTCGTTAAAGTGCAAAATGTGGGGGAAAAATAAGAATAGCAAAAATACAAGCACAAAAATGTAAATCATACTAAATAAAGAAATAAAATAAGAGATAGAGGAACGAAATGACGACTTTCTATGGGAGTTACCAAAATATTGTTGTTAATCGATTTCAAATCGATTTTCCGCACCAAATTATAAACTTATACTCTGGATATTTTTTTCACATTATTATTTTTATTATTAAAGGGAAATTTTTGTAAATAAATGTAATAAAAGTAAAAGTTTGACAATGTGTTTACGTTGCATATTTTTTGTGGTTCTTTACATCTATATATCTTTTGATAATTCATATTTCGATATATCAAAGTTTATGATATTTAGAGTCTAACAAATAGTTATCTTTTTTTCTTTTTTCTTTTTTTCTTTTTTTCTGACCAATATTGATAGCCCCAAAATGTTAACGTTAAATGTTACACCTTTTGATAATTTAAGTTGCGATATTTTAGAATTTATATATATTTTGTTTGTCGATATATTACATCGGACATTTCCTATCGATTTATGTGTGCCCAACCCTTGTAGACATGCATGACTGTCGGTTACAATTATTTTGGGGTGTATCTATTTTTTCAGACTATTCGCGATTGTTTAATTTGAGCAAATCATTTTTAATATGTGCAAATATGAGATGCAAAGATCGGCGATGTACAACTGATTAAACGTGTGTGTGTGCGCGCCATGATTTCACGCCGTTTGTGCATTTTGATGGCGTGCACAAACTACAATGAAATGTAAACAATGAATGCGAAATGCGAAAAACTGCAATTGCAAGCTGCAATAGAGCGAGCAGCAAGTAAAGAGAATAAAATGCGAATTAATAAATGAAAATGTCAAATATGCGGCACACAAAATCGGACAAATAAATGCGCGATATAATTGCGATAGTCATTTGTGAGTGTGTGTGTTTTTTGTTTTGTAAAATGTAATTTTGTTTTTCTCGTTTTCCGGTCAACATGTGTTTGGGAATTTTCCTTCTCTTCTTCTTTGGGTCTTTTAATGGAAACTTCGATTCATTGAACTGCCTCGTACATACGATACGTACGCGTATGTGCTCAGATATATATGTATATTCCTATATCTATATCTATATCTATATACATACGTATATGCATTTATCTGGAAAAGAGGTACAAGGGGGGTGGGTAGGAAAACCAGTTTTCCGTCTCAGTTTTCTGTCGCCGAGTTCCAATTGCAATCGCAATTCCACAATTGTCAACTGCCTTTCTCGACGATTTTTTTCTTTCGATTTGAATGGAACCGATATACTAAATATGCATTTGTAGGTATATATATTTTTTTCATAAATATATAAAGACTTTTGAAAGATAGACACAAATGAAACCATCAGTTTTCATTTAATAATATTCAAAAAAATTTAGGTAATCAGGTTCTAAATTCTAATTTATTGCTATTTTTAAAGCATCAATGTTTAGTCTATTTTTTTCGTGTATCATTAACAAGTTACCTCAAATGGGCCCTGTTTTTGCTTTGTCGCTAATTACAAAAATAGACATTTATTGCCATAAAATACAATTGCAAATTCAAATAATTTAAATAAATACAGAAACAATACTGATAAGAACGGAAAATAGAAGAAAAATATAGTGATAATGTCGAAAGCAGCAAACAACAAATTTAACATTCCATTGAGCGATGCAATGAATGAAATGATGACATTGCTTGATAAAGCATATCTCTAGGCACGTGTAATTTATGTACAAAAAACTTTCTGGCCACAAATATTTTATGTTCAAAGATAGGATAAATTTTCTATTTTTCTATACCAACTTCAATAGTATTTATTATTTTTTTCCCCCATAGCAATAGTTTTTTAACGAAGCTTTGTAAAATTTAATAGTAAGAATATCTCGTGTATCATTATTTCTTCTATGCTCTTCAATGTTCTTCTATTTAAGTTCTTTAATTTAATTTTGTCTTTTTTTTACCAACTGTTTTGCTTATTTATACATCAACTCGTATAGTTATACTCACAACAAATCTTATATTTTTCCACAACAACTCTTATATTTTTCCCACAGAAACTCTTGCACTTTCCTAGGGACACCTCTTGTAATTTTTCATAAAAATTTTTTTTATAAAAATTTCTTTACAATTTGTAATATTTATTAGGTTTAATAACTCGTGAAAGCTTATCTGTTATTTATTTATTTATTTTATTATTTTGTCAAATAATTTAAGTATCTTTTTTACAACTATTATACTATTTCCTACAGTGACGCTTATATTTTATTTTATATAAGAAATGTCTTCCTAATTAGTATTATCTTTAATAGTTCGTGTAGCATTATATCAAGTTTTATAGTGTTATTTAATAAATTCTTTTATTTTTTTTAACAAATTATTCTACATATGTTCCCGAAAAGTCTTAGAATTTTACAAACTATAATTTTCCTTTACAAAAAGTCTTATATTTTCCAATTCAACAACTCTTATATATTCCAAATAATAAATCCAATCCATCCAGAGCCTGTAATATATATAATAATATATATCTTGCTCTCATTTAATTCACATTATTTTTTTCATTATATTTTGACAGTCTTATACGCGAAATTCTCATAAGCTTCGGTTCGCCCTCTCTCGCTCTGTCGGAAGTCCAATTGAAAATTGTGACTAGTTGTGAATAGTTCGCTGGCTGCCTTCCCAATGATAATCCAATTAAATAACAACAGTTATAGATCTGGTGTGTGTGGGAATAACGAGTGAGTGTGAGTGTGCCATATGAGGGTCAGGCGTCTCCCTTATATCGTTGTATCCGTATCTGTATCTGCATCTGTGGATGAATCTATGAGGTACAGATCTGTTTCTGTATCCATTTGCAGTCCAAGTGCATTTATAAATCAAATAATCCGTGTGCTGACGTCCGTTCGTTCTGTTTCCAACTTCGATTTCTTACGCTTCCCCACACACACACTATTCCCTTATAAAGGGTATTATGACTTTGAAAACAGGTTTGTAACCCATAAGAATTCAACTTGATAGCACTCAAAAATCTACCCTCACATAATCGATAAATTGGAATGCATCGTTTAAAATTGCATAACTACCAAGGGTATTGGCACTTCGACTTGGCCAAGTAAGCGCTACTTTTCTCGTTTTTTACTTTTTTCTCTGCCGCAGAACTCAGAATGACGTCAACGTAATGCGTTGGTTTTCCTTTATATTCGTTGCTTGCATAAAAATAGCAAATAAGAAAAAAACAACAGCGAAAGCAAGAAATAACAAAAAAAACAAGGAATAACTCATATCGGAGAAGCTACAGATGCTTAAAGAAAATAAAACACATTAAAAATGTATAATATAGGAAGGCCTTACAGCGTGGAAAATAGTTAATTGAGTAGTTTTCACATGAAAAATGCCATTCCATTTATCTTTAAAATTTTCTATAAATTTATGTAGAATCTTAAATTACAACAAATTAAAGAGATTACAAGTAGTACAAATTCAGCATCAGGAAATTCAATATAATTGCAAAACTTGCTTTGTTTTGTTCCAAAGAGGTTGCTGTAAAATTATGTTAGTTTCAAGACATATTGATCCTGGACTAGATATCGATACTTTATCGATTAAATATCAATTATATTTTTATAATTGAATCGAAATTTTAACGTTGCGATATGTGCCACAAACTGATAACCCTTTCAATATTAATCAGACAATATAATCGGTATTTTTATTTTAAATTCAAATTTTTTTCAACTATATAGTTTTCGATATATCATTACTTTCGATATATTTAATCTGATATGCATCGCGATGTTTTTATCGCGATATTAAATTAGATATTTTCCCTAGATAAACATTCCCAACAGATATTGAAAGACTCTTATCACTAACTGTGAAATAAGGAAAAAACCCTAAAGTATAACCTAATCGGATAGAATGCATTTAAACTGTGGAAAAACTATGCTAAGAAAAGTCAGTAACAAAAAACGACTGCCAGAAAAATATGCTGTCGACAGCAGGAAAAATTTGCACGTAAAGTAGACAGAGTATGGGAAAAAGTAAGTAATAATAAGGAGACAGGAACAGGAGCAGGAGCAGCGAGAGCTTACCCACACATAACTGTATACATAACTGCAGACATATGCTTATTTACATAATGGAATACACCACAGAATATATATATTATATATGTGTGTGTATGTACAACGCAACTGTACAACTACAAAGACTTTTCCTTGTCATCGACGTTGCCGCCTCCTTTTATTTCTCTTTTCAAGAAAAAGGACCGCGACGCCACCGCACAACAACAGCGTAGAAAACCACAATTGCACCAACAACTACAACTACCAAGGAAAGGTCCTCAAAGACAGTTAAAATCTGGAAAGACGATCCACCAAGGGACCATACAAAGCTGGGAAATTCGTATCGAAATAATGATAACCAGCAATTGGACGAAAGTATATTAATTTTTAAGGGAAATAGATTTAAGTTTTGTTTTGTATTAGAAACTTGTGTTTGAAATAAAATATTTATATATATACAATATAAATATATTAATTTAAAATTGAATATAACACTAAAGACTTGAGGGATCTGATAGGATTTGAGTTAATAATTTAATAAAAAATAATTTGAAACAAAATATATGTATATATATCCCAAAAACTAAAACAGTTTTCTTGTTAAATAATATAATATTTGAATAACATATATGAAATATTTAAGTTGTAAATAATATATTTGAATGTATTTAAATATTATATATGAAATATTTAAGTTCTTAAATAATATATTTCCTACTTATCAAGGAGGACTTGTAAGGATTAGCAATAAGATCTTGTAAACCTAAACATTTTTATCCCTAATCACTTTGTAATTGACACCATTGTAGGTTGTTCCTTTTTATGAAAATCTCTTTTATATTCATCCGGTTTTTTTTCCTTTTTTATTTGTACGTGTGTTGGTTATTATGCGAAGCTGAACTGTTTTCAGGAGCAGCTGCTCCTCAATTTTGTGAGTATTTATTTGTTCGTGTGTATCTGTGTGAGAGTGCCCCTTATTTGTGGGTAATTGTGAGTGAGCTTGCAGTCGCAAAAGGTGATAAATAAATAACACAGGAAGAACATTTATTTTAACCCAAAAATACTCTAAATATAATATGGCAAATATACTAAATAAATAAAAATTATAAAAACTGTTATTTTTATTAACGATATTAAATAAATTTAAATAAATAAATACTGCCCTTTCTTGAAATAGAATTAATAAATAAAAGTGGTGGTGGTGAGATGGTGAATAAAATAAAATGTTTGATCCTATATTGGGTTCCTCCAGCCTCTTTCGATAAAAATGTTTGGAGTCGATTAATATATTTATAATTTTTTTTTAAATATATAATTTTAATTTTTTTTTTTATAATTTATTATACCAGAAATTCTTTATTTTTATTAATTTTTAATCGATTTGTTTCTAAATTTTCTGGAAAAAATCTATTTGCTGAAAATCGATTTATTTTGAGCTCACAGTCAAGTTAAGTATCTTTTACTCAATTATACCTTTCGCACTTGCTTATATGGAGTGCTATGTATTTCAGAGATTTACTAAATTTTTTATCAACTTTTAAACTTATTTATTGCCTACATTTTTCACTTGTCAATTACCTCAGTTTTATTTTCGTCAATGACCTGAACCTTAAACTTAAAACACACAAAAAATTCCACTACCTTGGCTGTATGACGACAACTACTGGGATCTGGGGTTGACATGGCCAGCAAGAATAGTAAAGGGGTTGGGGGATGATGATGATGATATGATTGCTGTCTCCGGGACTTTGCCCAAGGAAAATAAAACAACAGCGCAAAAGAAATTGATTGAAATGCGCAGTTTTATATTATTCTTATTATTTTTGTATGAGGTCAACCTGGCAACTGAAACTGAAACTTAAACAGAAAATGTAAGCCCTGTCACATTTAATGCGTAATTAACATGTTCCAGACAAGGCAAAACCAGAGACGCAACAGCCGAAAGAGAGAGGTATATAAAGAGGGAGAAGGAAAGATAATATATATTATCTTTTTTTTTTTGCCCTTTTTCTTGGGGTTGCAAAATATTGCACGAAATTCCTTTTAGAGGGCTAGCTAGAGCTAAACAAAAACGAAATCACATCGTTCATTCAATTATCTTCGATGCACACAGCACACAGACGCAGATACATTTTGTATCTACATAGATACAGAATTTCCCCCTTTGGCTCTTGTTTAATTTCCATAATGTTCCATGACGTTTCTTGATTGTGTTTCCATGAGGCCACTTCTCTCTATTTTCACCTGGGTTACTCGCCAGCAGGTGATACATATATCGATTTTGATTAGTACAAAAAATAAGGAAAAAAGTATCTTTTACTTGAAAACAAGTAAGAAAGCAACCGTAGTTTGCTAGATTTCTTTGTGTATCATAAGGATTCTGCTCAAGTTTGCAAATATATATGTTTTTTACATTTCTATTTCTAATATTACATTTCTCCCTATTTTCATTTGTGTTTCTTGCCGATTTTGAATACTATAAAATAAAGTATCTTTTACTGGAAAAGTATCTTTTACTGGTAAGAAAACAACTAAAGTTTGTTAAATTTTTTATATATATTTTTTTTATATATATATTTTATATATATTCATCATATATTCATATATTAATATATATTCATCTTTACCTTTTGATACAATTTATATTATAGTTTTAGTTTCCCATAGTTTGCGTTACATTTTATTTATCTTCACAACGAAAAAACATTCAATTTTTAAAATGGTTTTCGTTAAAAACATAGATATATATAGAACACAGAAAACCAATACAAATCCCATTCAATCTTTCAACAAAACAAATACTTTGAAATAAAACCCAACGAAAACTGCGAAAGCTTATTGAGTACACACCAAATAAACCGAGCCAAATTAAATCATATCGAAAAGAAAACATCAACGCTACATAGCAGCCCCTACCATATCCATATATATATATATATATATATATATATATATTTATATAGATTTATATTTCTCAGTCCCCCCAACAACCACATACCATTAGAAAAAAAACCTGCAACGCATTAGCCCTGAATGCACAACAATAAATGCGATATGATTAGAAGCTTAAACTAAACACTTGCAATCAAAATAATAGTAGTCTGAAGATTTTAAAAAAATTTTAAAAAGTCAACGATTTGTTAAACATAATGTTAATTATTTAAAAAATAATTATGATTTGTTATAACCGTAACATATTTTTTTGTGGCCTCAGAAGCTATTCGCTTCAAGTACAAAACATATATATTATTTATTTATCAGCTTGATAATTTTGTAAGCCATATTACTATTATTATTATTTCAACCGCCTTTGTACTTAGAACCCGAAACAAACACTATATATCTACTTTATCTACATATATATATCACACTTTATAAGGCCAGAGACACGAAAGACGAGGCGATGTATTGACATTGACATTGAAATGCATTTTCTATGTGAAATAGTTGAGCAGAGGCGGCAGCAAATTGCTTTATATAAATAGCCATAAGGGTTATTCAGATATGTGTATATATATTTATATGTAATTATAAGGGTGATAAAATGGGGATATAACCGACGTTGCGCCTGATCAAACAGGAGCAAATTGTAGATATTTCTAGAGGGGTTCGAGTTTGTCTTTTTTCATTTTAATTATGACTCATTCACCTCATGACCGCTGAAAAATAATCATCTAAAGCATTTCATCAGGGCATCAGACCAACGATGATACTTGCTCGAGATTAGACGGATAAATGAGTAATACTTTTTTGTATTATAGTTATAGTTCGTTGCAGATAAGAGCTGATAAACGTAGGCAAAGATGGTACATGAACATGTGAAATAGGGAATTAAAAGAAAATAATTAAATTGGAATAATTAAAAAACATTTTCTTTTGTCTAATTAAAAACCATAAGAAATAATCAAATTAATTAATTAAAAGTAAATGATAACAAACAAGAGTGGGGTAAAAAAACTAAATTGAAAACATAAAACGATAAGCGTATTGTTGTGTTGTTGAAATTGTGGTTAATTTTCAATGGATATGTTGTTTTAATGATTTCTGTTTATTTATTAAAAATATGTATAAGTATATAAAATGTTTAATATATTTTTAATAACTAAGCTAAAACCTGCCTATATAATTTGGCTAACTTTATTTTTAAAGCCGTTGTTGAGTTTTTAATGATACTTGTAAGATATTGTTGAACTTATGTTATAGATTGTAATGAACCTAAATAAATTGAACTTGAAACTTACATAAAAATCTTTATAAAACAAATAATAAACTTCATCCTCGAGATTGTTGTTATTATTGTTCTGTAGTATAAGTTGCTGTTGTTGTTGTTGTTGCAGATGTTGGTTGTTGTTATTATTATTATTATTGTTATTGTATATACTATAACTTTGATAGCTGTTGTGACAACTGCTATTACTGCTGTTGTTATTGTTATTATTGATTATCTGATTGTTACACAATAAATGTTGTTGTTGCTGTGGCAATAATAATATTGGCTGTTGTTGCACTTGCAATTGCTGCTGCTGATGTTGTTGCTGATGATGATGTTGTTGGTGTTGTAGTTGTTGTTGTGGTTGGTGAATGTGATGGTGGTAATGTTGTTGATAGCTGGGCGCCTGCAATTCCCAATTTTGCATTGCACACATGTAGAAACACTGCCACGCACATATAACATATATATTTATTTCTATTATTTAAATACCATGTATATTTTTTGTTGTATCCTTTTATATTAATGTGGCTGGAGGGAAAAAATGACACAAAAACAAAATAATATAACACACATAATTTGCATAAAACACTTGTTGAAAGAATCGCATTCGTATATAAATCAATTCAAATGCATTTAATAATTTATTTTTATCTGGAATGTAAATTCATTTGAATTAAACTGAAAGTTTTTGATTTCTGGTAATGATTACACTTTTTATTATATTTCTTATTATTGTTATTTATTTATGTTACCTTCAAAATTTGATTTACATTTTTATTTCGGTTAAATTTTATTTTATTTGTATTAATTTTATTATTTTTTTAATATATTTTCTATTATATTTGTCATTTATATATATATTTTCTATATCAATTCAATTTTTATATTATTTTTTACTTCAAGTGTAAGCAAGCTTCGTCTTCCCGAAGTTAGTTTCCTTTTTTTGTATTTATTTGTTTGCTTATTTATTTTCTTCTTCATTCGCTGCTTCTATATTAATATTTCATTATTTTTTATTTTTTTGTTTGCTTATTTAAACTTGAAATGAGCTCAAGGTAATTTGTATCAACGACCAAAGTGACGTTCGACAGCAGCGGTGGAAGTAGAATACACTTATAAAAAAATGCCTTTGTCGCGAAAAAGAAAACAAAAATTTAAATTAAATTAAATTTCCTTCAAAACGCAGAACCAAACCAAAACAGAAAGAAAAAATGTATGTAATATTAATATAATTTAAATTAAATTAGTAAAATTATAAGATACACATACATAATAAGAGATACAACACAGATACATACGCATCCAAGCAAATGCAAATGCAAAATAGCAACAAAAACGATTAAGCCTAACCTCCCTTCCCCTCCCCGTTCACCACCCACCAGAATCCCGCTACCGCTTCCCACTTTGCCTTGTCCCTCCTGAGAGGCCTTCGTTGGCCTTCTTCTTTTCCTTCTTTTTTTTCTGCTTCTTTTCTTCCCCCATGTCCTTATCCTTGGACTTCTCCCCCTTCCTTTTCTTATTATTATTCGTTTCCCTCTTCTCCTCATTTGTTGCCCTCTTATTTCCCTATTTCCCTTCTTCTCCCTTTGTCTTCTTTTACTTCTTACATTTATCCTCCTCCTTTGCCTCCTTCCATCTCCTCTCTGCCGCCTCTTCAGCTCCTGTTCGCCCTCTCTGCAACTTTCCTTACCCACCTCCCCTCTCTTCGCCTACCCACCACCTCTTCTTACCCCCCTCCTCTCACAGTCTCTTCCTCCCTTCCTTCTCATCGTCGCCTAGCCTTCTCCTTCGCTTTTGTTGTTCTTGTTGTCAGGCGGAAATATTGTGTATGCCAAAAAGCAATTGCAATATTTGGACAAGACAAAAAAAAAGGAAAAGGAGAAATAAATAGGGGATATTCGGGAAATTGGGTTGGTGACTATGCGAGGCGGAAGAAAAAAAAAGAAGGAAGAAGAACAAATTATGAGGTAACAAAACAGAAAAAGATATTATTAAAGATTTCGAATTTACTATTATTTATTAAAGGTACAGTCCTTTTCTTTTCTTCTTTTATTGTTATCGAAATAGATTCGATTAATCGATTTCATGATACTAATGTTATTATACATTTTCAAAACAAATGCTGAAAGGACAGTTTTCCATTTTAAAATGAGTCATCAAAAGTATTGAATACCTTATAAATTACTCAACACAATAAATCAATAAATTAACCCATGCCATCATAATTTGACCAGTTAATTAATTATGTGAAGATTTTTTCGTTTTCAGTGATATTTCGATATTGTTGATGTCAGAAACAGAATGCCATTATCGAATCATAAATAAAAGGCCTCGAAATGAGTCAACATAGTGATAAATTCCTCAGTCTTCTCTCAGATATTCTCGACTTTTCTTGCTATCTCAATGTGCTTTTTGTTCAGATCTACCCATCAGATTTTGCTGACTCAGCAAAAGGCTGATACCGCAGAAATGTATCGAATCATAATCTATATAGACATATTTCTGATAAGTATATATTATTCATATTGAAAATTATATACAGACAGGGTATCTTACATTCGAGCACATTAGACCCTACCTTTTCCTTATTTTATTTTGCAAATTAAATGGGCAAAGCGAAAAAGAGACAAGAAAAAAACCGAAATGAGTGGGTTATGTCAAGTGGAATTGGGGAAAAGATGGCGGGGTATGGGAGAGCATGTGCAAATGAGTGCATGAATAAATAATGCATAAGGGAATGGAGGAATCGAATGGGAAGAAAGGAGACCAAAAGCAAAAGTGCCACAGAAAAGGAACCAAGGGAAAAACATTCTCCGAGCTCGTTTTTTCAGCTATAATAATATGGGAATCCGAATAAATATATAGACCGCTATTTATTTTAAATGTTTTTGCATTATTGATATTCTTAAGTATAAACATCTCAGTCCTTCCCATCTTCACATAACTTGTATCGATGTGTTGTTAATATATCGCTTATACAGCAACTTGCTATCGATATATGAATAATGTGAGATGCAGAGTAAATCCAAATATGTACAAGAATTAAAGTAACACCATTTCAGTATTGCACATCTCTAGGTAGCTTGTTTCGATATGTTATTTAAAAATCGCCAGTATCGCACCATGCTATCGATATATCAATAATGAGAGCCTCTAGATTATAGTCAGAAGATAGGTACACAAATGGGGTTTTCCAACCCATTTTACAGTAAAACAATGCACATTTTCTTTCACATATTTATGGTTTATTCGAGTGTCCACTGTACTTTTTGTGCTTTTCCATCGATATGACATGTACGAAATGAAATGGAAAACTGTAGGCATCAAGTAGCAACTCAAGCTGGCTTCGAAACTTGGTCCCTCAGTTATGTGTATATATATACAAACATATATAGATATGTATATGCGCCTGTATTGCCGTATCTGTTTGGCCACAACGGCAACAACAATCAACTTGTGTACATAATGTGTATCTGTATCTAAACAAGCAACAGGCAAAAAAAAAAGAAAAAAAAACGGAAAAAGAAAAATAGGGAGGCGGAGAAGCGAGCTTCAACCATTGAACCGGTTGAAGTCATATTCGCCACTGTACAAGACCAGGAAGAAGAAGACCGGCGGCACAGCTAGCAACACCACAAACAACAACTACTTTAGACCGATAAGTCTCAAACCGTTGACAGCAAAAAAAAAAAATACAAGTAGAAAAAAAAAACGCAAAAATGAACTTCAACAGAAATTTGCTCATAAAAGTGGTTCCTACTTACTGTTCCTCTAGTTATTTAACCTGGGCTACTCTCTTGTCAGAGAAATTCCAAATATCTTAGAGACTGCAAAATTTGCCAAAAAACATACACTTAAGATACAAATTTCTTACTATTGTTTTCATTTCTATGTGAATAATAAATCACTTTTAGGTTTATAATTCAACAAAGATGACACGTCGTATCGCCTGTCGTCATCAGCAAGTAAAAAAGAGATGGTACTTTTCCGATAACTCTTACTTCTATCGATCAAAATAGTCTGTCAGGCGATAATTTTATTGGACAGATTTGAAGTTTACAAGAATATACTTTTGTCATGTACGATAAAGGATTATTTATAATTTTTTTTTTAATTTTAGTGTTTCCAAACTTGTAAAGAGTATACATGGTAAGGTAACTAGTTTTAAAAATATCGAAGATATAGTAAAAAAAAGCAATAGATTTTAAAGCTATGATAATTTTGAATGTGGCTCTATCAGATCCCGTTGTATAGTATACTTTTTTTAGACGGAAAAAAGTGTCCAACCTTTGCGTTCCTCAAGTTTTCTACAACAAACCACTCTCTTTCTGGGCCTTTCAATTTTTCAGGTTCATTATATTATATTTTGTGCCCTAACTCTGGTCTAAGAAATATAGAAAAATAGTCTAAATTCTTATATCATATATTTCATAAGCCAATCTAGAATCTGGTAAACTTTAAACTATACGAACCATTATATCAAATAAGATAACAAGTCGAAAAAGCCAGCCAGTTGTTTATACAACAGATTAACTGATTAGCTTTCGTGGCGTTTAGTTCTTGAAGTAAGAAATTAATTAAATAAAGCTCCCAGAGGTACATACCACACATACGTATGTATGTACATACATATATATATTTCACAGTTGCTGTTTGCCTTTTTGACTTCAATAGCACAAAAAAAAAAATTATGTATACACAACCCGAATCGGTTTATGCCCGGACCGACATATATGATATGTACTGCTTTATTTACAAATTAATATATAATGTATTTGCATCCTATATATGGGTGTGATGTCACCGACAAATTTCAGCCGTTTGAGTTCTATTTATTTATTTTTTTTTGTTCGAGTCCGATTAAACCCCTCCCCCCCCCCACACACCCTCCCCTAGAAGCACACACACCTTTCCTGATAGTTTCTGGCTCATTTTGCGCCGAATTCGGACTCGAGTCAAATTCGAATTTCGATTCGGATTGGGATTCGGACTCGGATTCGGATTCGGAGTTCGAGTTCGCCACGACAACAAAGTCAAAAGCAAACGGCAAAAAAAAAATATATATATATATAAAATCGAGACAAAGCCGGAAAATTTAGTTCAAACCCCAACAGCTCCCCTGCCCCTCTGTCTGTGGTCTGTGTTCGTGTGTGTGTGTATCTGAAGTTTTGTGTTTTAATTCTAATAAGAAAGAAAAAGCATCTGCAACGCGGTGCCTCGTTGAATGAATCAACTAAGTACAGTGAACACAAGTTTATATGACGAATCAACTAGGAAATACTGTACGTTCACTTAAACTTTTTTAAGAAAATATTTTTTTGGTAATAACACATTTCCGATAAATTTTAAATGTTTAAGGGATGACAAAAAATTCAGATATATTACAATGAACAGTGTATATATTTGCAACAAATTAATAGTTGACGGAAAACGATTTTAAACAAATTAAATATACAATTTAAAATACTACAAAAAGTAATTTTTTCGAGGTTTGTTTTCCTATAAAATCGATATTTTTACGGTAATAGCGATATATTTATCTTACGTAAAATATATATATTTAAAAAGTTTACGGTGGGTAATATCGATATATTATTCTTACGTTCGATAATTTTCGATAGTTTAGATAAAATCGATAAATTAGTGTTCCCTTCCTAATTTTTTATAATTTTTATTAAGCTACATATAAGTTACGAAAATTTTTATGAGCGCGATCTATTTTTCGATATATATCAAACTTTTCCGTCCAAAATATTTCGAATTATTTAAATTTTTGCTTTCGGAGTATTCACTGTACCCTTGCGATTGCGGCACTCTTTTTTTTGTTTCTATGGCTCAGTTTAGTTCAGTTCACTCGTTTCTTTGGTGGCTCGGTCGGTTTACTTGTTGTTGTTGTTGTTTTTGGCCGTAGACAGTTGACAACAATGCCAATGCACCACCACCACCGCAATCGAAAACAACAACAACAATTGGCTTTCGGCAGCAACACCGACACAAAGTTGGAGAGCAAGAGCTACTTGGCCATGTTAATTGCGGGGCAATATCAATTTCTGTGTGTGTATCCATCCATCAGTTGCCGAGAGATATATATTTTTTTCTGCGAGAGAAGATCGCCGAACCGTTATCTGGCGTTGAATAAAAAATTACACGTTACAGTGCGCACTCCGATGAGGGAATTGGAAAGAAGAATGAGGTTTTGAATATTTCGAGTTATTTAATTGATTTTCATTTGTGGCTCTGGAAAATATAACTTTTTTTATTTGATATGAATATATCAACTAGGATACTCCAACTAATATAAAATACATAAATTCCATAATTAATGCCATTTTTAAATCTTTTACAAAATTTCATTTAAGTTCCTTAACGACCCATTCCTTTTTTAAGGGTTCGTTTTTTTTTTTTGTACGTGATTTGTTCAAGACTTGCTCGCAGATACACAGATATTCTCGGTCTACAGGTATAGATACAAAGATACCATTTACATACACAGGCCCATTTATAAACACTTTTTATTTAGCAAAAATAAACAAAAAGGGGAAGGAAAAAATATATAAACACACACACACAATTAAAAAAGAAATGGGGTAGGAGATGTGGATAAAGAAGAAGCGACAAAAGACAAACATAAAAGCAAAGGCAAAGGCAAAGCAAAGCTTTGAACACATTTTTTTACCCAGTACCCACAGGCTACAAGGGTATACCAACTAAGGAGATGGCAGAAAAAATAAATATATCGATAATGTATGGATACGCATAGCATAAGTTGTTCTTTCCTAAACAATACTAATTTTTTGTTGATTATTTGAGAATATTTATATTTATATTATTTGTTGATATTTAAAAATTCGATACATCAAACTTTAACTTATGTTCTATACGATTTTAACCGCAAAAGTTTTGCTAATATATCATATAGAACATTGCCTCTCGATTTACATTCCTAGTACCGAAAAAATACATAACAGACAGAATAAAGCATCTAAAAGTCTATTGGATAATATATACATTCCATATATTATAAGTCCAACTGGGCTGAGCTCACTTTCCTTTTAAATTGATTCTTGTAGCTTAAGATACAGGGTAGAGCATAGCCGAACACACTTGACTCTAGCTTTCTTACGTTTTTTATATTTTATGCGGCATTTTTTTTAGACTTTCTGCAGCTGCCTTTACTCTTCACCGAATTTTTTCCACGTGTTCAAAAAGGGTTTCTATTCTCTCCACTTTTTATTATATCTCAAATTTTTTTTGCATTTGACTTTATTTTTTCTTGTTTTATTTCGTCTATGAAAATTTCATACTTTGTTTTCATAGGACAAGAAATGATTTTGTTGACATTTAATTTAGGAAAAATTATTTCAAATAAAATATAAATAAAAATTGTTCACATGATTTTGCAAAAAAACTTAAAAAATTAATGATATATTATTAAGTAACCTGATAACATTTTATTATTAGGCGGTACAGTATAGCTTGATAAATTTTATCAAATAACTTTATATATTTTCTCTTTTTATGTATTTTATTTTTTTATTATTATTATTAATGTTTTATTATTTTTATTCTTTTGTATTTTGTATGAGGAAACTAGAGATACAATTTGGCCCACATTTATTGTATTCTCTTTAGATATTTGCACACCTCTTCTTTCGCTTTGTTTTGCTTTGGGTTATTGCAGATTTTTTTTACACAAAATTACACAAGGCACACTCAAAAAAAATAGCACCGCTCTCTGTGTTTACACTTTGTTGTTGTCTTGAAATTGTTTAAACAATACGCGAAGCTCTATTTCTCTCTCCCGACACACACAGAAAAAAAATAACCGCTACATATTTCGCTGTTTTTTTGGTATTTTAGAAAAATATTTTAAAATCTTGGTTTATTTTATATTAATATTTGTCAGTTAGGTTAGTTATTTATTGAATTTAAAGTTTTTTTTATTTTAACTAGTTGACTTGTTTTTGTTTTCACGCTGTTTTGCTTTGGCTTTCGCTTTGCAAATTTTTTTCTCACTTAGACCGATCTGATGTTACTCTTTCGGTTGATTTTTTCACTGCTGTGTTTGTTATTGTTGCTGATCTCAATTTGAAAATTTCTTATATTATTTTGATGTTACTTCTTTCTTTGTTGTTGTTTTTCGTTACCGTTTTGATTTTGATGGCGTTTGAATTGCGACTGAAACCGAAACTGAATTGATGCTGCTCTCGCCTCTCTCTCTCCATCTCTTTGCCCTCCCCTCCCCCCTCACGACCAACACACACCCTCAGCCAACCCTCTCTCACTCGCACCGTCCATGTCTCTCTGTCTCTCCCCCTATCGCTCTCTCTGTCAAACCTCTCTGCCTTTCTCTGTCTCTGTCCCCTCAGCCGCTGTCGAGGGCAACGTCGCTGCTTTGCATGCAGAAAAGGGAGCGAGCGACCCAGAGGGAGGGGGCGGCGACGGCTGCTGCGGGGTGGTTACCATTTTCGCCTAGCCGCATTTTCAATTTAAACGCACTCACTCACACAAACCAAAGTGCCTGCCAAACACACACACACTCGCGAATGCAGCGACGCCAACTTAGCTAAAAACTTCGAAATGCGTAAGCGACGCTGACGCCAACGCCAACGCTGACGCTTGCAGCGCTGTTAGCATCGACGTCGTGGCCCATTCGCGTACACCAATTTTTTTTGCACAAAACCTTGTTGGGATTTTTTTTGTGTAGGTCCAGGGCAAGACAGCAGCGGTGAAGAGAATGGGTTTGCACTCAATCAAAAGTTCACACAAGTTCCTTAATGTTTAATATATTTTATTTAGTCAAAAAAATCAATTGATGTTAAAAACATTTAAAGAAGTAAGACTAATATTAATATAAAAAAATTAATTTGTACGATTTGTTAAAATTTAAAATAAATTAATCTAATTTATTAATACAAATTTTAATTAAAAATTAAAAATGTACATATCGCTAAAAAATAGTGACTAAAAAATATTTCAATATTATTAATATAAGGCAAACAAATAAATAAATAAATGTGTAAATTATTAAAAAAAAATACAAAATTCTATTTAAATATTGTTCATTTAGAAAAACAAAGTTTTGTTTTTATTATAAAAGCTTATAAAAATGCTGTTCAAGAGTTTTTCTCATATCGCATATGCCCAGAACTATTTAGTTGATCGCAATTGCAACCGTTGTCGCACTCTTTAACCCTCCAAACACGAGGAGGCTTAACTTCACTCATTTCGCATCGTTTTCAGTCAGTTTTCGTCGCCAGGTTCGCGGCCTCATCGTGGTTAGTCTTCGCCCTCATTCTCCTACTTCTCCTCCTACTCCTCTCCTCTCTCCATCCCCCCCACTCCCACTTTTGGCATCCATCTTGGTCATGTATCCACCTATCCATCCAACTCGCTCTTCACGCAAGCAACGAAGAAGAACCCCAAGGTGGCAACAATTGCGTTGCAGCCCAAGGATTGCATAGTTACTTATACACATTCGCGAGGATACAAAAAATACACAAGTATCGAAGTGCTTAATTACCTAGAACAACTCTCTCACTTTTCAGATTTGAGAAATTAAATATACAATTTGTTTTTGTAATATTCGAATATAGATAAAGATATAGCCAAAAAATAACACTGGTGCCAAGCAACTTATAAGCCAGGAAAAGTCTAAAAAATATCTTGAGTGGGACAAAAAGAGTGCCCAAGCAAATAAACCTCAGGTGCGTCGCAATACACACGGTTTGTTGTTGAACACTCAAGAGTGTAGCGTAGCGAAGCCTTTTGCCGTCCCCAAAAACCATAATGGAAAAAGCCACAGGTTTATAGTGTAGTCATTTAGATAATAAGTAAAATGTATGTATTTTACCAAAAGCATTTGACCGACTTTGAAGGTTAATCATATCACAATTTCTATCTTTACCGCAAATCTGTGAGCATTCGAATTGCAACTAAATTAGTTGAGTGCCAGCATCCTCCGGGTCTAGTTCATCATGCCAGTTCTGGCACTTTCGAGGGTAATCTCGAAGCAGCCTGGGATGTGGCATAATGTGGGGGCAAGGTGAAAGGAAAGGGGACACTGGGAGTCGTCCTTTTTGTCGGCCGAGGTCCGGGGCCTCTGCTTTGTTTTAGCCAACAGCCTGTCCCTCTGCTACTGCTGCTGCTGCTGCTGCTGTTGTTGCTGCTGTTGTTGCTGTTGCTTTTGCTGTTGTTTCTGCTGCTGCTGCTGGTGCTGCTGCTTGTCGATGATGAAGTGGCCGACAACGACAACCACGAGACGACGCAACATCAACAACAATACCAACAACACCAGCATCATCAGCAACAGCACGGCAGCAACGTCGTCGCATCGCATCGCAATCGCGGCATGCGTCGTTTATAGATGGGATTGTGTGTATATATCTCACTCTCTCTCTCTCACTATATATATTTCATATATATATATATATATAATATATACGTATATAGAGCCCAGTGTGTTCAGTGTTCAGTGCGCGGCGCATAATATTCCGCACGCACATACAACACCAAAAACAACACCAAGAAGATGTTGCCTGCCACACAACGGCAACAAGCGCACTTTAAGTGTAGCAAAATGGACTGCAAAACTTGTGTACAGTACTCGTGTTGGGCATATGTACACACAATATATATGTATGTATGCCGCATACATACGCAGTGCCCAAGTACCCACTGCCAGCAGTACCCAATGTATGTACATGTACCTGAACATAGACCAAAAATCTAAAGGGGGCCCCACCAATATGCGATATGCGATGGGCTGCTCCACCGCTGCTCAGATTTTCGTGGACTGGTATTTTTTAGCTAATTATAATGCCAAGCTACTTGAAAGATTTCAGAATTCCAAATCAAATTTATGTAAACATATTGTTCAGTTAACAAAAACTGGTAATCGCTCAAAGTTCAAGAAGTTCCTTAAATCTATATATAATTTTTCCCATCCAGAAGGTTTGAATATCCACCATTAATACATCCATTAAATACTCTTATTAAAAGCACATGTAAAAAATGAATAATGTAATATTTACTAACAGCGTTATGACACGACAGTTTTCCAGTTTTTTCTTATATTATATGAATATTATTATCCCTATTATAAATACCCAATATCACCAATTTGTATATCACGCCGCTTAAAGGCAACATTGGACTACTACGAGCAACACCATAAAATGACAAATTTATTGCAAAAGAATTACCAGATTTTTTAAATAATAACACAGAATTATTAAATATCACAATAAAAATACGGCTGTAATATTTGAAGTCTACTGAATATTTAAATATTCCTCCTAACTTATCCTTGTTTCATTCATTGTCAAAATGAACTCACATTTGTTGTTGTTTTTCTGGTGGTTGGTATCTCTTGAAAATATAATAATAATAAAATAATAATATAATAATAACAAATGTAAATGTTCCTTGGTTGTAAAAAAATGTCTGTGCTTCAATAAAAAAATCAGTGAATGAAGTTAAAACCAAAATTCTAGAATCTAAAGGAAGTGCCAAATCTGAGATACAGAGTAGATATTAAAAATAATAATAATATATTATATAACACAAAAAGTGAAAAAATAGTTCAAACATGGGTGGATCGACTCGGCTGTTGCTGTTCAAGAATTTCTATATAAATTAATAGGGTCAAAAATAACTCCTTCACTGTGTTGCAAACTTCTGGTACAAAATAATATCTCGAAAAGGGTAAAAAAAAACAGTGCCAAAAGCAAGTGTAAATAGTGATGTTTTGGTAAGATCCAAAACAAGTAAGATACATAGATACAAAAAAGTGTGTCTCGAATTATAGATATCCGGTTTACTTTAAAAACGTGGTTTTAAATTAAAGTTAGTTATTTATTTATTTTACTTTTTAATAGCTAGCATTCGTATGAAAATTGAAACCAAAGATCAGGCTTTTTATAATTTCCAATGCGAAGTATTAAACAGTTTAAACAGTTTTGCTCATTGTACATTTTTAATTTTCTTTTGACCTTAAGTTATAATACCCTTGTACCCTATGGGTATCGGGTGTAAAACTGAACAAGGAAAAAGGGTTACACCAGCAGCAGCAGTGGCGGACGCTTTAGCAGAAAGAGACAGCCGCAGTGGTAGAAAGAGAGAGAAACTCTTTGGAGCGAGGGAGATGGGGAATATAGTGGACAACTGCAGTCAGCCAACAGTAACCAGTTTTGCAAAACCAGCTAGTAGCAACAGCAACTGGCAACATGAATGCACAGCAGCAGCAACACAAGTCGAACAATCGTCAAATACACAAAATCCACTTTGCAAATCATCAGCGATGGCACTACGGGCAACGGGTTACAGACTACGGATGGAATCCGGATCCGGGAAACAAATCCAGGCTCGTGTTCGGGTCACAAGGGGGGCGGGGAATTGAGGACGAGGTGGGTGGTGTGTGTGCGTGGGCGGAGGGTCAAGGGGCAGCCACACACGCGTGCAACATGCAACTTGAGAGCCGGGAAAGCTCCGCATCAGAGACATTTTCCAGCAAGAAAATCCTATGGTGTGTTTTCCATGTTCCAGCTGGTTGGTGCAAAAATAAAAACAAACAAGAGAGGGGAAAAAACACAAACAAAAAATGGGAAAGGAAGGCAGAAAAATAAAACACACATATATACACACACCAATACCACGCCCACACCCACACCCAGCCACCCACCTCCCTCTCCCTTGCATCAAATAAAATTGCATTGGAAAATCGGCAAAAGTCCCCAGAACTGGAAAACTTCTGCAGCTGTTTGTGTGCATGTGCGGATTTTTTTTTATGGAAGGGTGTGTGCCGAAAGGTAAAAACGCCAAAGCTCAATCCAAAAATAAAGTAAGAGGTTGGCAAAAAAAAAAAAATTAGACAGAAAAGCTCCGAAAATATGCCAGAAAATGTGTCAGGTAATAAGAAATAAAAGCCCAAGTAGAAATCACTTAAGCACAAAATATGCTTAATTTCACGTAAATTAATTTTAATCTTCTCCTTATGATTATAATTATAATAAGTCTAAACTGAAATTAAAAACAAATCGAAGAAAGTAACAGTGAGGGAACTCGCGAGTGAAATACTCGATACTCAAGACCTTAAGGCGATTGTCAGTCAGTAGAAGCGAAATGAATAATTGAAATATGCAACTATCTGACTACTAACTAACATGTTTATCATATATGCAAATATACCACAATGTTTAGAGAACCTTTACAAAGGTCTCTTTTTTATTATTATTCTACCTTGTTTTTTTTTTTTGCGAATTAGATATAAGTTTTCATTTATACCCTTTTAAAAATGAAAAATGTACGACATTCCTTTATTGAAGCGAGTGCGGGGGTTTTTTTAACTTTAACAAAAGGCTTTCTGCCAAATCGATTTACAAAAACCATTTTTTAACAAGTTTTTCTTAGTGCAAATTATATTTATTATTAAAGATACTGAACAGCCAAATTTAATAAACCCTTTTGTTTTTTAATAATTAACCAGCTGGTGGCAACAAGCCTATTCTTTTTTTTTTTGGAGCGAGTACCGTCGCCGTGTCGTTCAATTGGAATGAGTGCAAAACGCCAGTCATTTAATCAGCGAGTGCCATAACAGAAATTTTGGGCCCCCGAGAGCTTTAATGCCAAGAAAAGATGGGGGAAAAACAAAAAAGAGAAAACGAAGAAAAAAGAAGAGCCAGGCGCAAAAACAGTAAAGTTTGCACAGAGTTCGCATATCAAACACGCGAGCAACTTGCAACAAGTTTGAAGTCTGCTAAAAATAAAACCAAGAAACCGAGCGAGAGGACTAAGCGCCCCTCTGTCCATGCCTCTATCTTCCTCGCCTACACACACAAACACACCATCACTCTGTCCGACTCTCTTCGCTCTCTCTCTTAGAAAGAAAGAAAGAAAGAAAAAAAAAGTGATACGACAGTGATTACGCGATTTTCCATAATATATGTTGTGGTAAAGGCGACCTTCCGGTTATGGCAGCGACACCAACACGCAGACAAACTCGCTCTCACACTCTCATGCATAGGATCCCACACAGCCACAAACGCAGGCACGAGCACTTGTTCGGAGTGCCGACAACGAAATATCAACAACAACACGACGACCTTCCTTAGCGGCTCACGCTCTCTCTCTTTCTGCCAGTGCTCCCAGTCTCGTCCCTGTCAGACCCCCAATGACCCCTTCTCTAACAAACTGCAGACACTCTCTCTCACTCTCTCTAGCAACATAGCGGAAAATGTCGGTAAACAGTGCAACCGGTTTTTTTTCTCGCACATCGGAAAGGAAAACGTCCAGATAAGCACAGTGGGTCAAAATTGTAAATATGTAGCATACTTATCAGAGTCTCTAAGGATTGGAACTGTTTGACAAGTTAATGGAGGTCTCGCCCACAAACAAGTTAGGAATATATTAAAAACGTGATAAAAAGTCTTCTAAAAATTTACCTTACTTAAATTGGTTCTTCATTTAAAGCTAATTGTTATTTATGGTGTAATTACAACTAGTATAATTTTGTACCCCCAAGGAAACCACCCATAATTTATAGAGTGTATGACATTAGATGGATCTATCTTTTCGAGAGCGATATTATATTGTTTTCGAAAAATAACACTATGATAAAGATATTAACAATACTTAAGTGTGCCGCTTAAGGCATTCGCCGTCTCACAGAGATCGCGCACCAAAGTGCCTGCGCCTGGAAATGGTTTCTATCTAGTCGTTTTCTTAGCACGAGCGGTTCTATCGCGCTTTTTGTTCGTCAATATTTTATACGAAATGTAATGTTGTCTCAATTAAATTGGTAAAATATACCAATGTAACTAATAGAAAATTAAATTAAAAAAAAAAGTACTCAACAAGGATAATGTAAATGTTTTTAGTCTTTTAGTCAACAGATCAGTAGTAGTTTTATTTTATTTTCATTTTGAAGCGATCTCTATTATTGCATCGCTGGCAAATACCTAGCGAGTGGTCTCAGACTTTTTCTTGTCTCCGATTACTCGCCACGATTAGCTCGTCTAGCTCCAGATGAATAACTGCGCACAGCGGCCCCCAGGTTTAAAGCCCTAGAGTAATGTTCGAGCACACTGTGCTATCGTCGAGAGTCCAAATCCCCGAAGCTGCGCTACCCTATCTCCTCCTCCTCCCCCTCGTTGACTAACAGCAGCATCCCCATGAACTGCTGCTGCTGCTGCTGCTGCTGTTGTTGTTGTTGGTGGCTGCCTATGGCTCGTTTTACTAGGCTAATCATGTGTTCTGGTTTTCGGATTTGTGTGAGAGACCTCGCTGTCAGCCCGTGTTCGTGTCTGTCTCTTTATGACGGGTGTTGTGTTGTTGGTGTGTGCCTGAGGTGTGCCGGTGTTGGTGTTATCGTGTACTCGAGCATTCATTCAGCGCTCGGCCCTCAACGCTCATCGCTCCGCGCTCAACGGTTGCTTCGCTTTGGGGGCGCGCGCACATTGAGTTGAGAGCTTTGCAATTTTGTCGGTCGGCGTCCGTCGTTTCGTTTTGCTTTTAGCTTTTAGTTGCTCTGGCTGCTGCTTTTCTTGCCGATTTTCGATACCCTGCAAATGCAGGTTTGGTTTGGGGTATTCATGGTACTGTGGTATTTGCAGTAGCCACAGTAGAAAATCATATGACTAATTATACACTATTCAAGAGGATTACATTTTTAACCTGACTTTCAATGTCAAGAAATTGTGCCAGATTATTATCTAATAACAATTATCTTTATCTTGAATATCGTAAAAATAAATTCTTTGAAGTTTGCTTGTACATTTTCACTATATAAATAATTATTTCTTTGCGTAAAGAAGTTCCTAAATTAATACAAATTATTACATTCCAGGGTATCGCACAATCCGATATCCATCATATTCATTTCCCTATGTGCCCTGCTGTTCAGTATAGGAAATATTTCCCACGCTGCTTTTTGCCTGGGCCACTTGACTGTTGAGTGGCGGTTGTTTCTGTTGCCCCCGTTGTTGTTGGTGCTGTAGAATCTGTTGTGGTTGTTGTTGTTGATGAAATGTTGGGGTTCGTTGCCGTTGTCGTTCTGCTGGCGTCGCTGCCTTTTTTGTTTTTGCTGTGTGGGTTTTTTTGTCGTTTTTTTATTTTGTTTTTGTTTTTCTCGCTTTGCTTTTCTCTGTGGTTATAAGTATTGTTGGTGTTGCAGTTGCTGGCTGGCCGGCGAGTTGCCAGTTGCTCGCGTGTTATCAACTTCAGTTGCTGCCTGCATGGCGGGACGCTTGCGTCGGCTGTCTGCCAGAAGTCTGCCCCGGAATATTGGGGCACACAGGCGTGCTTACATACATTCATACATATTAACTTACTTATAGAGAAGTGGACCTTAGGAATCGGAGCTTGGAACGTAGTCGTAGTCCGTCTATCTCGCTCTTTCTCCCTCTTGCTGTCGGGGTAATTGGTTTGAGTTCATTTTCATTTAAATGGAATTAAATATGGTAAATGATGAAATCAAGGCGGGCGAGTGAGACGGCCAGCTGTCGTGTGTGGTGAGGTTTACACACTTCCATACATATGGGATGTAGAGATGTAGATGTGTGCTTGTGGTGAAGGTGAGAGCGACGACCGTTGCGAAGAATTCCAGACCTGAACCGTCTGAATTTTTTGTTCCCTTACATTTTTGCACTCTGTTGAAGAGGCATTTGTAATCCGTATAATAAATAAATAATTTTTGAAGGGGCCACGGCTTTCAAGTAGGAACTAGGGGATGGGTTTATGGTACGGATACGCTTGTTCGTAACAAAATCTCATCGAAAATCGAGATTCGATATTCGAGGGAAAGAACAGGCGCACAGAAACTATAACAGCGAATGCCAGTGGACGGAGAGGGAAAACAGAGCGAGTGAGCAGTTTAGCGGTAACCAAAAGAGAGGGAGAGCAGTAAATGGAATGATGGGGGGAAACGAGCTGTAAAAACGAATGGCGGCGAGTGGAGAACAAGCAGGAGAGACCAAGAGACCGAGAAAACAAGTGATAGAGGGCCAGAGACGTAGAAAAAAAAATCGATAAACTTGACGTTGGCTGATAAGCAGCCAAACTCTCAACACCGCAAACCATAAGAATATGAAAAAAAATGTTAACCAAACAACCACCGCTGAGAATAGAAAATAGGAAGCGGCCGTCTGCCGAAGTCGAGTCGGTACGTTTTGCCATGTTTTCTACCTGACGCGCGCGTCTATAACAGGCAAACAGCGAGAGAGCAGGAGAATCGGAGAACGAGAGAGAGGCGGAGAATTGTTGACCGCTTGTGGGATGTGGGCCAGCGAGAAGGCACACATACAGTGTCGTGAGACGGAGACGAATGGCAGAGTTGCCAGCTCACCGAGGAAATACTAGAGCAATCACCGGAACTTGGCAAAGAAATTTTTTTTTGGCTCAGATGAGGCTTGCTTGATGGAACATTTTTTGTAATCGTGTTAAATTTTAAATACATTTTTTAGATGTAACAATAAAGAATTATGACACTAAATTAAATTTAAATTAAAGAAGTCTTCATTTAGCAGCGTAAGATGAAGTCAAGACAATGGTATAAAACAATGTGAGATTATTAAATTAATTATTTTTAAAATGTTCAATTGTTAATACAAGTTTACTAAATATATATGAAAGACATGACAACCCTGAACCGGTTTGTCACTCACACCCACGTTGTACTCTCCACTCGCTCTCTCTCTCTCGGTCCCAGACAAACACCGACTGTAGCCGGGCACTGCTATATTTTGCTCTGCAAGTGGTTTAGCTCTCTTTCTTCGCCACACTCCTTATTCCCCTCTACCCGTGTGCCGTGTTTTGGGTCTGGTTTCGTTTCAGTTGCCGTTAGGAGTACGTAAAGCTCTTAATGACAATGTTGCGGGAAAAATTAAACTCTTTATGTTGCCGTTTCGGAATCGCGGTATTTAGTATTTTATTTTTTGGCTTACACTATGATCCCTGGAATAAACAGACGATATTTGCCTACACCCGATTCATGAGCGAATTCGTCTGGTGTATTTTGTTGTATGTCGCATATGCGAAATACCGGGTGTTAAGGAAAAGCGAGCAGGCGAATCTACCGAAAATATTGCAAATATTCCACGGCCAGCGAGTGGGATTGAGAAAAATAGCAACAATGCAGTGCAAATGTTCTCGGTGATTTTGAAAGAGAAATGAGCAACCGAAATATTTGTTTGTACATATAGTAAGTGATAAGTAAGTCTAGAGTGAGAAGGGGGCACGAAGCAGGAGTACACAACGATTATTCGTCCAAGTCATGTTAATTGGCTTGCAAAATATGGCATATTTGTCATCAGTTATGCGGTTTGCCTGCCACCGCAGGGCGACCTAGTACTATGAACCCTCTCAAACGCATTTTTAAATACTTATACATTTTAGTTTTTAGATAATAAAAAAATATGTTTGTATATTTTATTAATGGTATAGACTTATTTAACTTTCATTCTACTATACGGAATTTTTTCATGTTTGACAAAGCACAGTCTTTAATTTAATTATCTGTCAATTATTCTTGTTCGTTAACCTTCACTGTAGTACACTAATTTTATAGGCTGTGGGAGCCCCGCGTCGCGTAAGGCAAATTAGCGCCCCCAGCGGCCAGTGAAAACAATCAACAGCAGCGTGCTCCTCAGTTGCTCTCTCGCCCCGCCGAATCCAATGTAGGTGGTTTGGGTGTGAGTTTGCAAAAGAGAAAAAAGAGGAAGAGCGAGGAAGAGAGTGAGAGGCACTGGTGCACAGTTTGTTAAAGTTAAAGTTCGTTGCGGTTTTTCGTATTTCGTTTTTTGCTTTGCATTTTACGTTTCGCGTGTCACACGTTTTGTGAAATTTGAATTTGAATCCGAATAAAGTTGCTGTTAAGAGTATAACAAAAACGATAAATACCACAGCGTCGCTGCAATGACGCTGCAGTCTACAGAATGTAACAGGCGCCCAGAAACAGAAAAAAACGCCAGCAGCTTGAAAAAGAGGGGAAAATCAGCGAGTCGGTCGGTTGGCTCTCACTCTCCCACCAGCGCTCGCCCGCTCTCCCACTTGCTGACTCTCTCGCGCATGTGTTGGCCCATTGGCAAACTCCATTGGGGCGAAAGGGACGGATGAGCACTACACTCTTCGCCCGTCTAATTATTATATTCAGGCAAAGCAATGAATGGAATTTGTTGTTGTGGGTCTAAACACAAATTAATTGAATTAAGGCCAAACTTTAAGTTTGATATGCTTGTTATTTTTTATTTGTAATCAGTGAGGATTTTTTTTAATAGTTTTAATAGTTTGTCTTCAAGTTTTTCCAAATGTGCTACTAAAAATAATATATATTATTATAGGCTTTAAAAGGCTTTTTAATTATATTGTATTTTATACATTAAACATACGGACCACAAAAATATATACAGCAGGCTCACAAAAATAGCAAGGAATCTAAAATAAATGTAAATGCCGCCCAAAAGTATGCCTCCATGCCATACGCCTAACAGCAAGGACTTAAGGACTTTTAATAATTAATAATGCTGATTTGAAAGCATATTTTGAACTATTTTTCTTTTCAAATATGATCAAAAAAGAGCAAAAAGAAAATATTATATTATATTATATAGACATATACTCTAGAGTATTATAATTTAATATTTAAATTAGTAATTTTATGGTCAATAAATAAATGATTTATATTTTTCCCAATATAGTAACTTTTCGCATTAATTAGGACATTTTCTATCAACGCTTAATATTAAGTATTTATTCATTTATTAATAAATGTTTTCCTCTATACTTTTTATGGCATTTTGAGCAAGTGTTTTTCTCTCTATTAGCTCACCGATTTTCCGCCAACAATGCAGGTGCGCTGCAATAGGCCCAAATCGCTGGTATTTCGTTTGCTGCGCATTCTTCAGCTGCTTTCCTGATTTTTCTTCCTTTTTCTTTACACTTTTTAATACTCACAATGCACACACACACCACAGCACATGCTAAATGTTGTTCACTTTTGTAAAGTTGGAAAATTTCTTGTATTTCTATTGAGTATTATTTATGTATGATAATCAGATAAGAATCAAAACTGAGTTTAACACGCACAGCAAAAAAAAAATTGAAGAGGAAGAAATATACTACGTATTGTATTTAGCGGCTAATGCCCACAATTTTGTAGTTTTGGCTGACCAAGAAAACTCTAAATAATTTTCGGCAGCATTTTCCAACTAGCTCCTATTCGGCTTATCTTCTTTTGCTTATTTGCTTTGTTATTTTCGCTCTCAAAATTCGCGACGCACCGCCGCAGAGATGAAAACCATCACTTCCGGAGGCGCTTCAAGTACTGAGGAATGTAGTAAATACATGAGTGAGTATTAGTGTATCTGTGTGTGCTGGCCAGTACATATGTATGTGTTCGTGTGCATATCTGTATGTGTGTGTGTGTGGTGATGGCAGCGCAGTCGCGGCGCAGTCGACGCCGACAGAGGCCGAAGCCAAAGCCAAAAGCACAAGAAAGAAGGAAAAAAAACGCTAAATAAAAGGAAAAGCTAGGGTGAAGGGAAATCAAGGAAAAGCGTGTCGAAAAATAAAGGAAAATGGTCGGACAGAAAATTAGCAAAGGGGTGGGGCGGGGGTGTGTGGGGGGGAAAGTAAGCGGTGAAAAGAGAAATGGAAAGGATTTTGTGTTTTGGGTAATACTTTTTCCAACTTTGGTCACATAAAAATCAGGTTCTAATTTTACCAACATAGCAACCCATTATCACACAAAATAATACGGGTTAATAAAATAGTATCAAGCGTTTTTTACTTTTAATTAATTAATAATTTTTATAGTAACTTTTTATAGCCGAATATTCAGTGTAATTTTATAAATATAATAAGCAATCATAATATAAGATTATAACCTACTAGATATTTAAATAAATGTACTATTTCTGGTTGTAATATATTTTGTAACATACAAAAATGTCAGTAAATATATTTAACATATCATAATTTACTTGTTACTTGTTTTTTTTTTCTCTCAAATTAAACTATAAAGTAGTAAAAATTTCCTTTAAAATAGGAATAACTCGCTTTTAATAGCTAAAAAAAATTACCAAACAATAGATAAATAAATATAAAATATAAATAATTTAGGTCAAAACCTTATTTTAAGGCATCGATAGAAAATTGTACATTTTCTAAAAATCGTTTATAGATTTCTAGACTTCAACATTGTAATGGCCAAAAAGTGTTGTCTGTTCTCTATATATGCAACTCCGCTTAGGTTTCCCCCCCTATTGGGTCCTCTTCTTTCTGCTTTTCTCCACCGTTTTTCGCACCCAACACCCTCCCCCCCCCCCACCCACTGATTTTCTCTGCTTTTCCACTAAACTGGTTCTGTAAGTTGGAAGCAGAAGCAAGAGCAAAAGCAACTCTGACACAGTTTGGAAAAAAGCAGCAACATCAGCAAAAAGTTGATGACAACAAAAAGAATAGCAATTGGAACCTAGTTGGAAGTTGCATGTACCATGTTGCATGTTGCATGTTGCATGTTGGATGTGGCATATGGCATGTTGGAAGTCGCTTTTCGCCCAGCTAACGGCAATCGAACATCAATCGAATCACGATTTTAAGTGGGGTTAGGTTGAGTTAGGTCAGCTCTTAAAATATCATACTAAATATACACATTATTGGGGAGGGAGGTTAGAGGTTAAGAGTGAACTTTCAATTAGCTTTAATTTGACTTGAGACAAAGGCCCGCCGATGTAAGTTGTCATACTTATTTAATTAACCCTTAATTAGGTTAGAGCCAAACTTTGGCTTTGGCCGGATTTCGATTTCTGTCATTGTTGACACATGTCCATTAAAGACTTCAATTAGAGTAATTTACATATTACAATTATGAAAGTAACTTGTTAATAGGCAAATCTAGTTTCCAAACTTAAATCAATTTTGTTTTAAATATAATTTAGGTGATTAAGTAGAAGGGCTGAGAATTTCATTAGAGTAAATGATATTGTTGCACCACCAGGAAATTTGGCTTTATTTAAATTGTTTTAATGAGACTGGGTTGGTAAGTTTGCTCGATTTCCTTTTTAGTGTGTGGTTAATTGGAACTGTTAAATTAGTTTTACTAACTTTATTACAGACGATAGCGATTATTATTATCATAAAGTATACAACTTAACTGTAACCTTTGGGCTTATTACATTGTAATCTTTTTGGTATTATTACAACCTAAACCCTAATCATAGGATAAGGTTGTGATGTACGCACGCAAATAAATATATAAATTTAAAGTATCGAAAAATATTGAAATTTTAAAAAAATTATCAAGAATGTTTTATAATTTGTCTCTTTTAATATTGGTCGATTACTCAAAGAGAACACAGACTTTTCTTCCGCAAACATATAAATTAAAGACCTTTAAAATGTCGATTATATATCAATAAATTTCACCAATTAATTACAAAATAGTTAGTATCGACCAAAATAAATAATCAATAAATTAAATTAAGAAACATAATTCTTTAAGATGCAGTCAAATTATGCTTGGAATGTTTAAGAAATTCTTAAAAAAGTAAAGCAGGAATTACGTCCAGAATGAAAGAACTAAAACATGAAATACATCAAGGATATTCATAAATTTCGGCTCCAATGAAACATTAAATTCCTTTTTAGGTTAAGTTACTTAAGGATCTCTCCCAAAGTCAAAGGTAACCGCAATTTAGACTTTTCCCACTTGTTGCTGGACACTTCGTTTAGTCACTCATTTATCTTACGCACACAGACACACACACACATACCGATTTTCCCAAGGAAACTTTGCACAAATTAAGACAACAAAAGTAAAATAGTTTTGCTTCTGGGTTTCCTTTGTTGGAGAGTTTATGGTGTTTTGTTTTTGGTAATTAATATTTACCAGCAAATTTCGGAGTATCATATGAAGAAGGGGAAGAAGAAAGCCGATGGAAAATAAGGGAAAAACGTTTTAAGACTTGCACTTTTTTGTTTGTTTTTTTTTTGAGAAGACTTTCTTCCGCTTGTCTTGAGGCAGCTGTCTTTTCGGGTTTCTTAGCTGCATGTGTGTCTGTGTGTGGGTGTTGAGCGGGTATTGTGCGTGTGTGTTTGCGACAGTGTGTCTGTGTTTAGGGATACCGTTAGCCCGACAACAGTGACAACGGTAAAACCAAACTTAAAGTGCCAACAACTTCTGGATGTGAAGCCTTTCTCTTCTTCTCTCTCTCTTTCTCTCACTCTCTACTCTCTCCAGGGACTGCTGCTGCTGCTGCTCCTCTCCTAGAAAGAGATGGCCTGAGAATGGCCAAGAGCGGGACGGGCGATGGGAGGTGATGGAATGTGTGTGTGCGTGTGGGAAAGAGAACAGGGGGGGTCGGGGTCGTCCATTCGCTGTGAGTTATGAACACACAAAATAGGAATCAGCGCACAACAACAACAAGAACACATTTTTTTTTGGAAACGAATGCAAAAACCGAAGTGCAGTTTCCCAAAAACGAAGTGCAACGAAAAATATAAAGGGGGAGGGGGGGGAGGTTTAAAAAAATCTACAAAATAAAATGTGAGAAAATAGCCACTCGTTTTACGCCTTGATGTGCATTTAATAAACGCACAAACAAACAAAAAATGGGATATATTGGTAAAGGTTTTTCCACCCAGAGATAGTGTGCGTATGTGTGCGTTTGGAAAATGGGTGGAAAAGCCTGGAAGATGAGACAGCTGCATCAAAATGGTTGCCGGGCTCTAAAGCTGCAACAACTGACAAAGAGGCAGGCGGCGGAAAAGTGATGGCGGAAAATGGTAAAAAAGCAAGAGAGATAGCCAGAATAAGACAGAGAAGAGTGTAAAGCGTGGGCGGCAACGGTATAACATAAATAAAGAAAAGATAGAAATGTTGTAAACGGAAAACCAGAGAGAGGGGGGAGGCGGGTTGGGGGGTTAGCTGGCTACCAAATAGGGAGGACGAAACACAAAGGCAAATAAGAAGGAGGCCCAAAGGCAGAAAAGTGCCTGTAAAATAAAAATAATAAATACGAAATAAATAAAAGAAGGCTCAAAAAAATACACAACAAAAATATATAAAATAAATACCTACGGTAGATTTGTGTGAGAATAAGGAAAAAGTATCATAAAAATAATCCTACGTGTAAACCAATTCTTAAATTTTTAGCTTAAAAAGTTAGACCATTTTTGAAGAATTTCCTTGAAGACAGCTTATGACTTGGCAATACAATTTTGTTTTACCAGTTATTAAGTATATTTTAGAATATAATTAGAAACTGTATTTAAAGTTGAAATATGTATACATTTCCGATATGCAGGGTGCTGAAAATTAAGGGACTGTCATGGTCAACATGATGCTGCGTGAGCCAAAATCAAAAAGTAAAAAAATATTATTATAAAATCTGAAAAACTAAGGGCAAGAAAGAGGCTAGGATTATTTAAAGAAATATACATTTTAAGGGAACTCTGAATTCTAAAAATTTCTAAGAATTTCTGGGAACCCATTTTGGTACCACTTTAACCAAAATCCTTTTTAGGATTTAAATAAAATTCTTAAGACCCGACCGACCCGTTAGGAAAATAGATTTCAAAATGAAGAAGTCTTCAAAAGGGGAAATTATTAAATATTTATGACACCAAGGGAAATGTAGATGAAATAGCGTATGGAAAAGTAAAGCGAAAGGGAGGCTTCTCCTCTCGGGTTTAGGTCCTGGTTCTCCAGAATTTCAACAAAAGCCCAAAGCCTACAAAGGGCAAAAGCGAAATGGAAAGGGGGGGGGGGGGGGGGGGTAAGGGGAAATCGCAAATGGGAAAAGCGACGAACGACAAACAAAAGCAACCAACCGAAGAGGAGTTGCGCTCGTCAGATCGTCATCGTTACCGCATCGCCATCGTGTTAATGGGTTGGCGGCTGCCGAAAATTTTCCACGATTTTCCACCAATCCTCCAGCTGCCCAACATCTCTCTCCTAGAACCTGGAGACTCCCGGCGACGTATGTACACACACCACCCAGTTTCGTGATTGAGGACTGCCAGCCATCGTCGTTGTTTGTTCCTTGAGTTGCTCCGGCTCCTGCTCCTGCAGCTGCTGCTGCTGTTCCGGCTCCTGCTCCCACTGCTGCCCCATGTCCAAGTGTGTATGTGTATTTGCAGCGCGCGCATCCTGCACTCATGCAACTCACGCATCCCATAGATACACCCACTCGCACACTCGCTAAATACGAAGCCCCAAAACATGGACACGAACCGTAGAGAACGCTGGAGAGTCCCAGGGTCACGACCACGAGACACCCACTAATTTTCTTAGTGGGAATATGTGGCCAGTTGGCCTTTGAATAAGTACGGATTAGCAGTCTGACATGCCATATTCACAATTATATCACGATTAATATCGAAAATGCAGCACATTTTGGTATATAATATCGAAATAAATATTATATAACATATCGAAATCAAAGTTAAAATATCGATATTATCAAAAATATCGGATTGTTTTTTTTTAAATGTAACGATAAATATCAGAATAAATAAACCGTTAAAGTATCGAAAATTAAGTTTAAATATCGATAGTATTCTCAAAAATCTCTCTTTATTAAATTATTTTTTATTTAAATATATTTGTATGATATGTACATATTGATTAAAGTAAAGCCCCGTTAAGATACCGATATACATATATCGACTCTCGAGAAACGATATATCCATTAAAGGAATTTGTTTTGTTTTCGTTTCAATAGCGTTAAAATATATTTATATATCGACTTTTGCTTTCAAAAATCGATACAGCGTCGATGTATCGGTATCCCTAAGAAATAGCTTTCGGTTTTACCTTTATATAGATTTATATTACGCATCAAACATCGATATACCATTAATAGCTAAACGAAATGGCTTGTTTTCGTTTAAATATCGATAAAATATGTATATATATCGACATAGGCTTCTAAAATCAATACAGCATCGATATAACATTATCCCAAATAGTAAATTAAATTCTGTTGAGAATACCATTTTTGTAGTCTTGGGTATTCGTGTTTGATATTTGGTACCCTACAATGCCTATGGATAGAAGGTTAAGAAAAATAAGCTTTTTCTAAAGTTTTTTTGTGGATTGTAACAAGGAGAGCTGGGGTGACATAATCATTATCAAACAGATTGATCAATGGAACTGCGTCCCTATGAACATATTTGAATATATACAACAATTAGAATATACCCCTTATGCTTAACGAGTACCGAGTGTTCCTCAGTTTGGCATTTATAATCCCTGCCGCCTGGGAGAGAATTATGATTTCTGGGTTAGAGCCAAAGGTACATATAGGCGTGTGTGTGTGTGAGTGTGTGTGCCACGCCCCTTTCTCGCTTCTATTTTCGGCTGTCAAACAATTATGGCTACTTCACTTATTAGCCGAAACGGTCGAGGGTTCTCTCTCTCAAACTTGGAAACAAAAGATTCTTCAGTAGAGAGCAGTTACGGCGAGTTACCTCCCCGTGCACTGACTTGGTAATCGTGTTCGAGTGATTATGTGATTCCTTGGTTACGTGATGAATTTCAAATTAAAGCAAAAGGGCCATTAATAGGACCGGAGAATGATTAAAGCTAGGTGATGCAAGGAGATTAAGTGTTGGAATCGGATTTCGAACGGACCTAACAAAAAGGATTTTGAAACGTTTTTTATATTTCATATTGTTAATATTATGAATTCACATAAGCACCACCTGAAAATATTTAGAGGGGTGATCAAATATTGGAAAGCCTGGATTCTGGGGCAGGGTCACACTAATGCAAAAAGGTTGATAAGTTGAAAAATTATTAAAACACAGCATCTGGGTAATTTTGCTGTATAATTAGTTAGCTGCAAGGGATATGAGCATACTTAATTGTATTTAATTTAACCCAGAAAGAAATGGCAACTTTCAAAGTAACTAAATTGTAGTGTGACCTTATTTTGTAATTTCTTTGTTTTCAATTATTTTTATATAGAGATCCTGGTGTCTTCTTGGCATATATGTATTTGTTCTTTTTTCAGTTTTACCATTAAAATAGAAGAAATTTCAACTTTAAAATTAGGTAAATTTTAGTGTGACCTTATTTTATATTTTCTTTTATAACCAAACCCCATTTTTATAAAGATATGCAAATCCTCTAAGCATAAATATGTATATATACTTTTAAATTTCACCTTCAAAGAAGTTTAAACTTTCAAAATAATTGAATTTTAGTATGACCTTATTTCGAATATTCCTTCCCCCCAAAAAGTATGCAATTCAATTTTGGCACAAAGCGCACAAAGACAAACTAAAAGGTTTTGATTTATGTATATACCCAAAAACTAAACTAAGCTCCATGGACGGCGTTCTGAGGAGGGACATGGGTGGTTTAGTGGGGGGGGACAAGAGGAGGGAGTGGGATTGTTTTTAAAGGGTGGTTTTGGGTTTTGTGTTTGTGTTTAGGGCAAGGCATTCCGTCATCATGACTGTTGGTTGCATTTGGCTAACAAAGAGGGGTCCTTGCTGCAGCAACGCTAAGCTCAAGGGAGGCGGGGATTTCCATGGAGGGCCTTAAGGGGGTTTTGTCAAAGGGGGGCCTTTCGGTTTTCGGGTTCCGGGTTTTCGGGCAAATTTTCGGGGGTCAGTGAGGGAGGGGGGGTTGTCGTATGTGCGTGGAGGTAATAGACACAAAACTGAGGCTGTTCCGAAAAGCTCTGCGTTGAGTTTTCAGCCTTGTGTTGTTGCAGGCTGCTGCTGCTGCTGCTGCGGCTGCTGCAGGTTGTTGCCGATGCTGTCGCAGTTGCCTGGAAGTGTGGGAAAACTAAGCTACAACAGCAACAAAACATTTTGCTAAATACACACTGGAAATGGCAGTCCCCACAGCTTCCACCTCCGCCTCGCTCTCGCTAGAGAGCTAGAGAGAGATGCTGCTGCTGCTGGTGCTGCTGCTGCATGTTGCACATTGGAAAACTAAGCCCGCCATGAAAAGTGAGAAGGTGGAATATGGCGAAAAGCGAAGAGCTTCACCGCCTCCTCCCCCCTCCATCTCTACGAACGCTAGGAGAGCACAGCTCTTCCTGTATTCTCTCGCTGATTTTTCCCATTTTCGCAAATTGTAGCCGAAAAAAAAACCGTGATAAAAGCCACCTATTTCGCGAAGCTTCCAAGCAAAAAGAACTCGCGGCATACACACAGATACTTACAGGAAAATCGGGAAAATACTGGTCAAAAGCATTGAATTTCCTTTGGTAATTTTTATATATTTTCTTCTAAATTGAATCTTACCCAATTGTTAAAATTGAAAACCTCAATTGTATTTCTTATTTCATTCGGTTGATAATGAAGCATGGCAAACTCACCTGGAAAAGGAAAAGAAAGGCGAATTAATTTAGTTGCAAAAGGTATTTGAATTAGTTAAAGAAATTATAAGAAATTGGATTCAATTAGAACATTTTGATAAATTCAAATAAATTTATGTAAAACATTCTTTTGAATTGTTTTCGCTCACAGATCTTAGAAAATTTATATACTATACAATAATGAGAATAAGAAATTTTTATTAATCTCATTATAAGAATAATCTTACAATAACCTAAGAATTATCCAAGTAGAAAGATATAAGAGATATTGGTCTCAGTTTTGTGATTTTTTAACGACATCAAATATCTAATAAAGCTTTTAAATACATATATGAGTTGTAGAAGGAATTTATGGAAAACATTTATTTTCATATACTTAAACAAATAGTAAGGATAAAAATAATTTAGATTAAATTACCATATTTTGTTAGATTAATTTAAATAAATGTATGATTTTTCACATAGATGGATATCGCTAATTTTTTACTCATATTCACGAATCAACGAATGAAAGAATATATATACACAAAAAATAACAAAACGAAGATATTTCTATCAATATAACTATATTTAATCATTAACTAAAATCATTATTTAATAACCGAAGAATAAATATAATTATCTATGTGGATAGGTACATATTTTGTTTAATTAATTAATAATTAATTAAGGAGATTTAACTTAATCTACTTTTAAGATGCTAAAAGTATAAACGAGTTTTGCAGATTTACAATAACTCAGTTAGTTAAAGTTAAAGTCTTTCAGGTTTTTTGGAGAACGAAAACGGCTGACTAATTACAAGAATCTAATATCCCTCGAATAAGTGACTGCATTATAATTTTTTCTATATATTATTCTAGTGCAACATAATTCTGTTTGACTTTAAGGACGGCTTTTCTGGTCTGTCTCAAGTCGTGAAATTGGATGCCCAACCATGTTTTTTTAACTTAAACAGCAACTCTTATATATAGATATATATCTATAGACTTCTGCGATACAACAATACACCATCGATATACCAATCAGTGTTGCCAGTGTTGACCGATAGGTCGCCGATTATAGCTGAATAGGCCAACTAAAATACAAAAAAATAGCTCCAAATCGCAAGGTAAATAGCCGGGTTTTATTTTAAACCTAAAAAACATTTATTTCGATGTATTTTAATGCTGTGCATGGCGAACACACATTTTTGAAGTGGTCCATCGAGCTAATTGCGGAATGTTGTGTCACCAACAGGACAATCCACTGTTTATTAGTGAACAAATAGCATGATTTTCTCTGCGAGACCCAACATACTCCTTCAGCATTTTCCTTTAAATTGCACAACTAATAATATCAAATCACTGCATTCTGAATGAAACGCACTGTTACCAAGATCTGAAGTTGGAAAAACACTTTAAAAATTTGCGAAGAAAATACTATTTAGACATGAATGGTTTTCGTTTTAACAATGATTAAAATGCACTTCATTTAAGACGTATGATTTATTTATTTAAAATAGCTTAAATATAGCAAATTTATTTAGTAAAATAGTTAAAATAAATGGCTCCTACAAAATTGAGTGGTTTCCAGTTGAGACTTGCAAAAATAGCGAGATCTGGAAAAACTATAGCTAAGTTGGCAACACTGATCCCCATTGTTGTTTTTATTGAAATCGATCCAGCGTCAATAAATCGATATCCCTAATAGAAAGGATTTTTATACCCTTGCAGGGTATTATAATTTTATTCAGAAGTTTGCAACGCAGTGAAGGTAACATTTCCGACCCTATAAAGTATATATATTCTTGATCAGCATCAACAGCCGAGTCGATCCGTCTGTCCGTCTGTCCGTCCGTCTGTCCGTCCATTTCTACGCAAACTAGTCCCTCAGTTTTGAAGCTATCTGAATGAAACTTTGCAGATAGTCTTCTATATGCTCTCACTACTATATCAGTCGGAAAGGGCCGGATCGGACGACTATATAATATAGCTGCCATAGGAAGGATCGGTAAATTTTAATGAAAAAAATTATAACTAAGCCAATTTTTAACATATTTGCATAAAATTTAAGATATGGCAATGAATGGATATGAATCGGACAACTATATCATATAGCTGCCATAGGACTGATCGGAAAATTTTGAGAAAAAAGTCTAACTAAGCCAATTTGGAGATACGGCCGTTTTGTATTATTCCAGATTTTCGGGTTTAATTTTATCAAAATCGGACTACTATATCATATAGCTGCCATAGGAATATATATATATCTGTTTGGCTTTGTTGCTTGCAACATTTTTAGCCAGCAACATTCTGCACTGGCAACATTTATTTTATGACAGTACGTAGAAAGCGAAAAAGACAGAACATTTTCATCTTCTTCTTGTTCTTCTAATTACTGCAAGGGTATTTAAACTTCGGCATGCCGAAGTTAGCTTTCTTTCTTGTTATATTTATATTTCGTGGGTATTCTTAGCCTATGTATATCTATAACTAAGTCAAACCAAAACTCTATGCTATCTAGAAAAAGACTGGACCCGACCAAACTTGTTCAGACTCGTACAGACTCGTCCATACTCTTAGCTTTCATATGAAGCTGCTTGAAGGCCGTTTGACACTTGTTTAGTGTGATAAAATGGATCCAATTCCACGAATACTTCAGCCAACAAATAGCCCTAGCAAGATTACATATCAAATTCGTATCTGAAAGTGGATATCCAAGTATTTCTTTTTGTATTTCCTATTTTTTTTTTGCTTGAGCTTTTGCAAAAACTTGGACTTCGGGAAAGAGAATGAGTAGTGGCGGGAGGCGGGGCGAGGGTCGAGGTGAGATAGATGACGACGACGACAGATGGTCAAAAGGAATGTATCTGTATCTGTATCTGTATCTGCATTTGTGGCTGCTGCCCGCCGTGTGTGTCTGAGTGTGAGTGCATAGTATCTACAACAAAACACAAATCAAAACTTGGTTGAAACTGCAGGCGGAGGCTGTGTGCTGCAGCTTGCCCCATCGACAGCAGCAACAGCAGCAGCAGCAGCAACAACAACGAGCTTAACTCAACTGAAGGCTGAGGAGGCACATACATAACTAATAGATACATAAAGCCGTATCTTTTGGGTGAATGAACTGTAATGAGAATGTGAACCTAGGCACTAGCAACAGCAACAGCAACAGCATCAGCACCAGCACCGGCACCAGTAACAACAACAACTGCCAGACAGCAGCTAGCTGCAGCAGCAGCAGCAGCACAGCGATGACGTTGTCGTCGTCTCCGTCGTCGTCTCAGTTGCAGCAGACCACTGGAGATGTGGAAAATCGCAATGTAAAGTGTGCAATTCAAGTCCGTACTGTTGCTGCTGATGCTTTTGTTCCTGCTGCTGATGCTGCTGCTACGGCTGCCGATGTTGCAGCTTCTGATCCTCATGTTGCTGCTACTGTAGCTCGTATCATTGTTGCTATGTAGCTTGCTCCTAGTCCCCTTGTTGCTTTCGTTGTTCCTGCCTCAGATACATAGATACTTCTGATAGATAGCTTTAAGCCAAAAAAAACTTGGCTAGATTGACTCGCCTGCTGATAAGAGAATGCAATGCAATCTTGGAGTAACTAACAAGGTTATAACAAATACATATAATATAACTATAATTTTAATCAGGGTATCCCTCAGTCGAGCATACCCGACTGTAGCTCTCCTCCTTCATTTCACAACGTTACCGTTGCTAATGCTGCTGCTGCCAATGTTGCTCTGACAACCGAAAACTGACCGACGCAACACATGCGGGCAATGACCAACAGAAACAGCAAATCTTGGACATGGTGGACAGGTAAAAGAAATAAATTCTTTAATCTTCTTACATTTTTATTCAGTATTGTACAATATTTGATATAACCTATGCATTATATTATTAATAATTATATTAATAATAATTTGTATAATATTTGATTTGATTTATTAAATATCCTGATACTACAAGTATTATACTCCTAAATTTCTGCCCACAATTTCCACATCACAAAATAGTAAGCAGTATAATTTATTTTCTTCAATTTCTAGAAAATATAATAAAATTCAATAAGTTATAATAATAATAAACAAGAGTCTGCTGCAATATATATATATTTTTTTTGTTGTTGTAATTTTTTTATTTAGAATGCTCAACAATGTAAGAATATAGTGTACAACTTTTACATCAATATGAGCTGAGTAGACTTCCAATTTTGATCTAAAACACATGAGAGAGATAAAATAAGGACACATATTCTTTAACGAATGCATCATATTTTAATGATTAATATCGAATGATTCCATGGACAGTTGGGATATACTTTTCTTTTTAAAAGGACTTAGGAGACTCCCTATAACTGCTATTTACTGGTAAATCGGTATTTACGAGCTTAACTCAACTCAATCGGTACTTATAAAAAAATATCAATTACAGTGGTAGGCAATGCTCCGTTTATTTTTAAATAATAATAATAAGTATTTTCTTAATTTGTTGTATTTAAGTTTTTGAACTAACTAACAAAAAAATGTGGAAAAGTGGCCTATTTTGCAACAAATAAATGATACCCCCCTTAAAATGCTATTTTTTGGTTTGAATACAAAACCAAAGTCTTGTACTAACATAACTTTTTAGAACAAAATCATAGTCTGTGATTATCTGCATAGTTAAAATCTGATTTAGATATGTGACAGGAAATTCAAACATATTAATGCATATAAATTTTTTAAAGATAATAATATTTATCACGCATGCTCCGGTAATCGTAATTTTTTGTTCTATTGCGATTTGGGCAAAATCTTTTGATTTCCTTTTAAGGTGCTCCGTTTTTCGCAAAATTATTTCTATCGTCTTGCTATCGGAATGTTTAAATTTCTCATTGGTGCTTATAGCTTGAGTTGTGCTTTCCCCTGAAACAATAGCTTATCGTTTACTCAAATTAAAACAAATATTAGTTTTGTTCATACATTTTAAGAAATTAAGTAAACTTAACACAGCTGTTTAAGCAGTTTTCCGCACAATAGGGCTGCCACATTTTTCACAGTTTTAGTTCCGATGATCTCAATTACTTTTTTAATGCATTTTGACCATTAAAGTAATTTAATTAATTAGCATTCTTTGTAAACAACATTTTGGCCCTCCTTTAAATTTATTAACGAATTCATTTAAAAGTTATAAGGTATTTTACTTGGCTGCTTCGTTTTACTAACAGTGTGGCAGCCTTGGCGATAACTTTTGGAGACGTTCCGATAGCCAAATATATACAAATCGAAAATTCTTGTTGCCGACGAAAAAATTGGAAATATTTTTTTTATAAAATTTACAAAATGTAGAAACGTTTTTCTATAAATTGATAAAAGATAAGGGTAACAATAAAATCTTCTACAAATCCAGGAAACAGTAAAATTGCCAAGACTTAAGTGCTTTTCAGAAAAAAAAAATTAAAAGAAAAACTGTGGAATAAAAATATTTATGAGTCCTTCTCCCTACATTGGTCAACGCCTTTAAGTTTATTTGATCATCCCATTGCCTTTCCTCGACAACTACTTCGAAAGAACGCTACAACTTTTGAATTGCATACAAAATCGAATATAGGACACACAACTTCTTTATAAATAAACACAAAATAGGAACAAATCAACAAAAAGAAAATGTTGATGAAAATTTTTACCCATGCCTTCAATAATTCATTTAATTAATTAAATAACTAAAGGTATTTGCAAAACAATAGCTTCCATAATGGCGGCATATTCTCCATTTAGTGTGAACACGCAAGCAGGCACCTAAGTGTGACCATGCTATGCTACCTCTTAAAGCTTATTTTATATCTTAATTTGTGTTTCCAGTATTTTTGTTGCAGAAACCACCTCACCCAAATAAGTGTGCTTCAAGAAAATGGCGATAGGGAAAATAAGGGAAAGCTTGTTGCTGAAAAAGTGAAAGAAGGAAATGCGATTGAGGCGGAAAAACTAACAAGAAGCTGCTGGGCTGAGCCGAGAGCTGAACACTTGAGCCCGATACAGGGAGAGGGAGAGGGAGCGGCTCCGACCCCTAGTGCTAGTGAATACACAAACAGAGGCATAGATGTGCTATGTACCCGAGACCAGATACCAGATACATATGTATTTCGCTATCTGCATCTCTGCATCCGCATCCGCATCTGCATCTGGAGCTGAGTCTGTATCTGTATCTGTATCCGTAGCTGCTGCTCTTGCTGTTGCTGTTGCTGTTGCTCTTGGTGTATCTGCATCTGTAGTCGCGATACGAGAGAGAGAAAATCGGGGGAGGGTAGAAGCGGGGCCCATAACTATGTGCCAAGTGCCGGGTGAGGCTGGAATAACGCTGGACCCCACCACCTATCACACAACCAGCCACCGACACACCATCAGCACCATCATCCCCATACCGTTCTTAGCAAAAGTTCTGGGCTTCAAAACTAACTGGCGGCGGAGTGATTCTGGGTGCTGCTGATTCCGATGCCGATGCCGATGCCACTGGAGGCATTCGCCCGAAATGCGTCGAGCGGTGCGTTGCCATGCAGCAGCCGGCGATGCGAACTAAAGCCACCGAGCCACTAAACCACCGAGCCACAGAACCGAACCGAACAACAGCTCAACACTAACCACCCCACCCCACTCAGCCATGCGCCCATCCACACACAAGGACACGGGACACACACACATGTGGCAGGCCTTTCCCAGTTGCTCAGTTGTTGGCGATGAGCGCGTGAGTTGAAGCAAAATACAAAAATATTCGAAACTCTAAATTAAACTGCACAGAAATCAGGACAATCGATTCGAAATCTATATCAAATTGTGTCTAAAAGTATGCCATGAAATATGAATGATCCCTAATAGGATGCAATGAATTGATGAATTGTATGCTATGATAAAATTAATTGTGTTTAAAGTATGCTTTTAAAATATGCCTAAGTGTATGCTATTAAAATGGGATCTATGTTTAAAAGCATGCTATAAAAATATGACTAATGTCTGAAAGTGTCCTATAAATATATGGATTGTGTCTTAAAGTAGCCTCTCAAAACAAACTTGCTACCATGCCAAAGATTAATAACACAGTGTTACAAAATTGACAAAAGTGAATGAACTTATGAAGTGACCTAGTAGAGATTGTTTATCTGGTTGAAAATAACACTAAACTATGTTGGAAATATTTGTGATTTGTTTAAAAAAAATGGCGTCAAAGTCGAAAAAACGCGAAAAAAAAACGTGAAAACTTCATATTTCGAACCAAAAATGTATTTCTCATTCGCAACAAACAATAAGTTATTTTTTCCTGTAAGCTACATTTTTAAGCTATAAAAAGCGCCAAGACTTTTTCAAATTGGTCGAATGCTTTTCGAGTTCGAATTTTTCAAAGTGAAAATGCGCCGAAAAATGGTTTTTTGACAATAACTTCAGATTTTGAGGGTGTTAGAAAAATTTTAAACATGCTTTTGTGATATATTCGACCAGATAAACAATCTCTACTAGGTCACTTCAAAAGTTCAAAATCAGTGTTATTATTGTAATGAAATTAGGGATTGCTTAGAAGAACCACATGAGAATTGTTTCATACCCTGATCATTGCATACTTTCTAAAATCTGCGGAAACGAAGAGCGCTAATAAATTAAACTGAGAATGTAAATACTTCTCCTTTTTCCGATAAGATTAATGGTATTTGAATACAAAAGTAAGAGGTGCAAAAACTGAGTAGGAACACTCCATTATACATATTAAGAATGACAAGATATGATAATGCAACTGCAGTGTGAATAACCAATTATAAAAAAAAAATAAAATAAAACGATAGTTAATCGTTAAAATGGTATTGCGAATCTGAGAGCTTTCGAACTTAACAATTTTTTCCATGAACAATAAACATAATAAACAGCCTTAATCTTAATTTATAACCCAAGTGATAGTATCAATATTAAGTATTTATATTTAATAACACACCACCTGGGCCATCGTCATCAAATATTTGTGTACATCCCTCGCCCGACATTTGGACATTGTCTTGTAGAAACAGTTGAGAGAAGAGCCCTCTTAGCTAGTAAGTGTCATACTTACATATGCTCCCAACATTCCTGCATAACAATTGATAACCATTTTGCCATAAATACCCCCGAAAACCGCCACGAAACCAATCTTCCAACTGCCTCCGTCTCGATTGGGGGAGAGTTGTTCCTAATCCGCTAATTTTCAATTGCCAAATCCATGCGATTCGTAATCTCCGGGCTGTGAATATGTGCATATCTGTGTCCATGTGGGTTTTATGACTGGCGAAATGTTGGGCAAACATTTAAAGGGGAGCTCTGGAGTTATACATACAAAATGGGTGACAGGCGGCAGTAGCGAGGGAAGCTTTACATGTTTCTGGGGTATGGGAAGGTCTTAATTGGGGGAATTAGCAAAATTTTCACATATTGCATTGATGGAATTAATACAAATACATCAAGACTGGATTATTAGGAAATACTAAATACAGAACTCATGTCAGAAGGTGAGTAAACAAAAAGGATATGTGCCGTTTATGGTAAATGTAGTGAGAACGGACTCCTAGTAGAGCTAAGCTTCTTAGTATATATAGTATATATATAGAGATCTCAAAAGTATATTTTTTCAATAACGGAACGGGCCGGATCGGACTACTATATCATATAGCTGCCATAGGAACGATCGAAAAATTTTAATGAAAAAAATTCTAACTTAGCCAGATTTTAACATATTTTCATAAGATTTGAGACATGACAATTTTTTACTATTCTAGAATTAGGGGTTTGATTTTATTAAATCGGATAACTAATTAATATAGCTGCAGAAGACACCTTGAAGAAATTTATTAATAAAAAAGTTAATTTCTCCTATTTTTAAACATATTTTTATCTGTTTGATCAAATTTGTTTACTTCATATTGATCCAATTGTAAGCTGCAAAGGGTATTTAAAATTCGGAATGCCGAAGTTACCTTCCTTTCTTGTTAATAAGTATTTCAAATAATTCGTAAATTAATCAATTTATTAATCGCCCCTCGCCCCTTATTATAAATTTGTGCGGGTGTTGGTGTATAGCATGTGTGTGTGCTTCGGTGGGAGTGTGTGGTACATCCTTTATAAGCAAACAAAATGCAATTATATAAATATGTATAATGCGCTGGCCAACAATTCTCATTATACAAAAGCCGCACTACGGTGTGCGTAAGTGTCGATATATGTGTGTGTAGAGTGTGTGTGTGAGTGTTAGTTGAGCTGCATATACTTAACGCATATGATATTAGTTCTGGCCTTATGTATTTGTCAGCGACCATAGTTATATAATATACATCAAATTATAGCAGGTTGCTCCTAATCTCGTGGCAAATGCAACCCATTTCATGACCCTTCCCTCTCTGCTCTATAATTTTATCATTATGGCAATTAAATTAAAATAAAGAGGCTATTAAAAATTACGCACTTGTTCCTGTTATTTAATTTATTATTTTATTGATGAATCTTAAAAGAGCTGGGTAAAAGAAAGAGTCTATGAACACACTGTCAACATTGAATTGTTTATTATATTACTTACATTTATAAATAAATTATTCAAATGAAATATTAAAGAGTACAAACAAGCTTGTTTTAGCTACCTTTGGTCTACATGGCGTATACTTAATATCTTTTTAGTAACAATTTACCATGATTGAAACGAGGTTTTAATATTATATCATTAACCCACGCACTCCCACATCTTCTGAGGGTTTTTTTTTTAACTTTTAATAATTAAAATAAAACACACACACAAAAAAATACATAAAAATATGTGTTATTTATTAAATTACACATTTTCAGGACTTTCAGTTATATTTTAGCTTTTCATAACAGGTTTTAGAACAAACGAAACCCTTCAGGGCTAACAAATTGTTGCATTTTTCACTACCACAGCGCCACCTAGCGGTGAAAACAGCAATTCCCTTGTGTGCGCGTGTGTCTCGAGTTAAATAAATTACAAAAATATAATCAAAAAAGCAAAAAAAAAGAGGAAAACCGAGCAAAGGCAAATGAAAGCGGCGGCGGCAAAATGGAGGCGAAGGATAACAAAAATCTGACGCTGGAAAAGTGGAAAAATAGGGAAAGGCATGGTCATATGGCTGGGGCAAATGTGGGCGGATGGGCAGTGGGTTTTAGCAATGCGTGTGAGCTCCTCCACGCCCTCCGACCCACCGACCCACCAACCCACCAACCCAACACCGCCCCTCTGCAGCTAACGCCCACCCGAAGTAGTATATAAAAGCGAAACATGCTGAAAATGCTTACATAAGCACGAAAAGAGGCGACTCTCAAGGGGCCGTGGAAAATGGGGGGCTTCAAATATGCTAGGGAAGGGTTGCAAGGGGCTGCAAGCTGAAGCTTTTGCCCCTCCCAAAAAATGTGTGTGTGTGTGTGTGAGTGAGTTGCATACATTAACAACAACAACAACAACAACTGTAAATATTGAAAAATTCCATATCCGTTGTGATGTCAACTCATACAAAATGCGACAGATGGCGGCACCTACGAATAAGCCACCCCCTCAGCCACGAACCACCTCCACCCATCTGCCCCTGATACCAGACCCAGTCAAAAAAAAGAACCATATTTCCCTCGTATCTCTTTTCTATCAAGACAAAAAAAAAAAACTGGAATAAGTAAAAAAGCCGAGAAAAGGCATCGAAAAAAATACATATACATGTAAGTACAGTGAATCCTCAACATGGAAACATAATCATAATTATTAAGAAATTATCGGAAATCGATTCTACAGCTTGTTAAAATAATTATCAAAACAAAAAATAGGCATACTTCTAATTTTAGTTTTGAATATTTATTCATTAAAACAAATGTAAAATTTGACTTGGGAATTATAAATAACCATTGATATTTTTTGTATATTTTCCAATGTAAGATTTGCTACGATTTCTCAGGAAATAAATATATAAAAAAGTATCAAAAAAATACATATACATGTTATTACTGTGAGCTCTCAATATAGAAACATAATCAGATTTTATTATTATTTGTAAATTATCGAAAACCTATTCTACTGCTTGTTAATTTTTTTAAACATTTTTATCCATTAAAACAAGTGTGACACTATGAGAAAACTCCTACTTGGGAATTATAACCAACCATTAACACATTTCTTTGCATTTTTCCATGTAGAATAAACTACGGCTCCTCATAAATTAGAGGATAATTAGACTAAATGACTGATTTATGACCCGTATGTTCTTTTATATATCATACTTGAGTAACTTTTAGTTTAAATCGGGTTTTAGCTATATATAAATAAAGTAATTCATTAAAAAAAATATATATAAAAACTACTAAAAATACGTTTTTTTAATCCTTTAGTCTTAGGGAAGCTTTACTGTAATCCATTGTTCTCCAGGGGGCGCCAGTGTGCCGCAGTTGTCGTCGCCCTTTGTGGGCATCAAAAGCCTAAGACCCCCCGAAAACCCCCTTAGGCAAACTCCACCCCATATCCCTTTTCTAGGATACATTCCCACTTTTAGCCACGAAAAGCTCGTAAAACAAATTTCATTTGCTTGTATTCCTTTTTTTTAACATTTCTACCTTTTTGTATTTAATGAAATGGGTTGGTTGCAAGCAAAAATAAATACGTTTTGTGTAAAATTACAAATTACCAGCCTTAACATACTTTTTCACTGATTAAATAATAACAAATATCATTTAACTTTAATTTGTAATCAACAAAATTTAAACAAATACTAACAGAAAACCAATAACACAGACGTGCAGGGGATACTATATAAATTTAGGTGGAATAAGAAATAAAATATATGTTAGAAGAAACATAAAATATAAATAAGACGAATGGATTCTATGTTGATATTCGATGTCGTTACAAAGTTACAACACTGAGAATAAAGCCTCTTCAGCCCAAAATAAAGTGCGTTTTCATTTTCAAAGTAACAATTCAAACTTTCGTCAAATTTTCATTTTATTTTGCATGCTTTTGAAATACCCTAGTTCCTGCTATAGACAAAGTCATAAATATTATAATAGTATTTTAATTTTTGATTTCGGACCACCTATTCCGCTGGATTCTTGTGGACAATACCTTCGTTTTCAGAGTAGGACTTCAGCAGCCTGTATCTCGGAAATTTGACATAATTAAACTTAAAAATAATTTCGAAAAATACTTAATTATTTGCTTAATAACAGCAAGGAGAAAGAGCTCCTCACAAAAAGTAAAAAAAAAAAAGTTAAAATCAAGCCTTTTTGAACCTCCAAGTTTTTTCATCTTTATTTGGGGTAAAAACAAAAAAAAACATGTAAAATATAGTTTGTTGCTATTTCTTTTCCCCAATTTGGTTCACACTCTTTGCACTCCATTTGCATATTGCTCCCTATCGTTTTTTCTCTTTCACCGTCTCTTTTCCTTTTCATTTTCCTCTCGTCTTTACAGCTTCTGTTGTTTGACTGTTAAGTAACAGTCATTTGAGAAGAGAGAAAAAGAGAGAGAAAAAAAACCTTTTGCATTTTAGGTCAGGTCGCAAAATCTATGCAGCGAGTTTTTTTTTGCGCTCTGCCTCTTTACTTCGTGTCAGCCCCTCTGTCTCCCCATCTTCGCCTACTTCCCGTCTCTTCTCCCGTGTTTTCTTCTGTCGTCGTAAGCTCGGCGGCGTATAATTTTCATGGCAAGTTCATTGAACTTGCGAATATTTTTTTTCGCCGCTTTTTTCAACTACTAGTTTTTTGTGTTGTGTTTGATTTTTTTTTCGTTGTCCAAGAAATAAGTGGCCAACTAAGAAAAAGAAGCTGAAGAGAAGGAAGCTAGGTAAAAAAGAAATTTGTTTGTAACATCTCTAAGTTTTGTTTAATGTTTGGAAAAGCAAGCAAAAAACTTAGTTGATGTATAGTTGTGTTGAACGTTTAATGTTAGATTTTATTTGATTGACGCACACAAGATATTATAATGCAACTGCAGAGTGAATAGTCAATTATAAAATACGCAAAAATATGTATCGATAGCTAATCAATATAATAAGTACTGCTATCTGTGATCTCTATTTCTAGTACGAGATTGAGCAAGAAAATATATCTTTATGCAAGTTTAGAATAGAAATTAGATACTATAACATGTTAATTTTAATTATATATAAGAATAAGAGCATACAAATGTTAGATTACAAAATATAAAATAATATAAATGAAAATCGCTCTAGGAAAAAATATATAATAATAAATAATAAATAAAAAGGATGTGTGTTTTTGGTTTAAAATAAAGCAAATGTGAAAAGCAAAAAAATCCATATAATTTTATTTAAAAACTTTTCTATCAAATAACATTGTATATACACCAACATAAAGGTATAAAATTACATTCTAAAATTATTACTTTTTCATTTATATTTATATTTGATTTGAAATGAAATCAGATTATGCCCAAAAGTGTGCTACACCTTAAGAGTAAATTAATGGGAGCAGTGCATTTTGTAGTTACAAGAAAAAGCGGAAATTGTGTGTTTTTCACACTTGTACATAACATCCTATTATCCTTTTAGTGGCCTGACCTGCCACACCTCCTTTACACACATTCCCTAGGCGGTTTTACAAACTCTCAACCGCTCTCCTTTTTGCTGGGATATTTTTTCAGGGGTTTTCCGGCTTTTTTTCAGTTTTCTTTTATTTTTCCTCATTTTGGTTTTAGGGACTAACCTTAAAGCGGCTCATTTTCCGCTGTTTTACCACGGGCATCTCGATGGATTTTCTCTCGTCGTCGCTCTCTCCTCTTTCTTTTGCTATTTCACTGGCGTTGATTTTCGTTTTCGTTTGTGCTTTTGCTTTTATATTTGATTTTGTTTTGCGTGTTTTTAAATTTTTATTTAAAGTTTTTTTTTTTAATTTTTATATACTATTCTAAAAGAGGTTTTACTTTTTTTGGTGGTTTATAATGTAAATTATAGTTTTGGTTTAATTATTATTTTTAAAACACACTTTAAAACACTTGCACTGCAAAAAAAATGCTCACAAAAAACGGAAAGGCAAATGCATTTCGCTTGCACATCTGTTTCCTTGGCTTTTTCTCTCACTCTCTCTTTTTCTCTCTTCCACCGTCCAGTCTCTTTCTCCTTCTCAGTGGCGCAAATGACAACAACAGTGGGAGCAGCGATAACGATAACGATAACGATGACAACAACAGCGGCGACAGCGACGCAAACCGCGAATGTGCAACGCCAACGGAAACTGAAACGCCATTGAAGTGTGGAAAAACCTTGGCTGGAAAACCGATTTTCCGGCTTCGCTCTATCTCCACTCTTTCGCCTAGATCTCCTCCTCCTCCTCCCTCGCTCTCTCCTTTTGTGTGAATTTTTCTGGATTTCTTATGTATTTCTTTCTATGCTTTCCTTCCACGCTTTCAGCAAGTTCTCTCGGCCGCCCTCTGCTGACGTCGACAGACCGCTGCTACTGCTGTTGCTTCTGCTGCTGCTGCTTGCGCTGCTGCTGCTTGTTGTCGTTATTCTTTTCCTATGTCTCCTTTTCTCCTACTACTCTTTCACCTTCTTCTCCTCCTCCTCATCCACTTTATTGTTGTTGTTGTTGTTGCGGCGAAATATCGGAGGCAAAAACAAGGACGACAACGAACAACGAAGTCCAACAACGAACCGTTTACAACTGCCGGCGAACGTCGCCAAAAACGCAGCTTCGTCTGCTGCTGCTGCGCGCTGTCTACGCCGACTGCGGCGGCGGCAACTGCAAAGTCGACTGTGGCAGCGCCATTCAATGGATGCTGCGGGACCAAGTTGTTATTTTATTTTGCATTTTTTTTGTTATACCCCTTATAATTTTAATCAGAAGCTTGCACAATGCAGAGCAAAAGGAGTTATTTCTGACCCGATAAAGTAATTTTATGCAGCATCAACAGTCGAGTGGATCTAGCTTTTCTACCCAAACTAGTCTGACTTTTAAAACTATTTGAAAGGAAGTTATCCAATTGGACTTATTCCTTTGCATATAGTGTAAAGTTGTGGTACGATCGAATAATTAAATCATAGAGTTGTCATAGAAGTCATAGAAGTTATCGAAATATTATTTTTAAAAAGTACCTTGTAGTTTTTATACCGTTGCAGGGTATTTTAATGTTGGGCAGAAGTTTGCAACGCAGTGAAGGACCCTATAAAGTGTATATATTCTTGATCAGCATCAACAGATCGACTCAATCTAACCGTCTGTCCGTCCGTCCGTTTTAAAGCTATCTGAATGAACTTTGCAGATAGTCTTTTAGACTTCTAGAAGACTTCTATATGCTCTCACTACTGTATAAGTCGGCACGGCAGGATCGAACAACTATATCATATAGCTGCTATAGGACCGATCGGAATATTTTGAGGAAAAAATTATAACTTTGCCGGTTTCAAAATATTACCATAAAATTTGAGATATGACATTTTTGTAATATTCTGGAATTTTGAATTTAATTTTATTAATCTCGGGTTACTATATCATATAGCTGCCATAGGAGAGTTACAGAATTTTAATATAAAAATGGTTGTTTTCGCTGTTTTTTAACATTTTTTTATAAGCTCAGAGAAATTTATATTATATTATGCCAGAATTCCTGTTTAAATTTTACGCCAATCGTATGATTATATCAAATAGGTGCAATAGACACGATTATCGATAAAACCAAATTTTTCGGTATGAATTAATATAGTGATTGTTCGTTTTTCTTTTTTTTTTTTATCAAATTTTATTAGTTGATAATGATCAACTTGTAAGCTGCAAGGGTATAAAAACTTCGGCGTGCCATAGCTGGCTTCTTTTTCTTGTTTCAATAAAATTTCATTTACTTTGACAAATGTTAATTTCTTTTGATTTTAGAAATACGATTTAAATTTTTATTAATTTGTATCATTGGTAACATTTTGTATTAATCTTAATACAATTAATCAAAGAAATTAATAACATCACCTAATGAGAGTTGAAAAAATAAAAGTTAAAAAACTATTAAATTAATTAATACATATTTTTTTTGAATAGATTTTTTTCCATGGTTTTAATTGAACATAGCATTCGTCTTGCAGACTCTTGCATTTATCAAGAAAATATCTTTTTCGCTTAAGTGATGCATTGTTTTCGATAAACAGTTCGATAACAACAAGTTCCTAAAGCTTACCTTTAGTAATAAATAAAGTACTGATTAAAATACAATAAAAAAATGTTTAACAATTTTAATTAAACATTTAAAGCGTATGAAGATTACAATATTCCATAATATTGCACCTATTTTGATAAGTCTTTTGCTTTTGTATTTTAAACAATTCTATTATTTGTAAAATTAATCGGATCGGTTGGTTTAGAATTGGTTTAGCCTGAACTTGTTTTAAACTTACTGTCACAGTAAATATTAATAAAAGCCTAAAAATAATACACCGCTTAACCACAAACACTTGAATAAGTGGCAACAAACAGCAAAAAAAAGGGTTTCAGTAAGTACAGTCGAATAATTTAATTTAAATTTAATTTATACACATGGAAGTTAATAAAAAATAAATAAATAAAAATATAAAAGAAAAACCCGTCCTTATAAGGAATATTTGTAATGGAAACTGGTGCCCTTCTCGTCTTCTCATTAACAATCCGGCGTTAAAATTCAAATTTTAAATTGGTATGGAAGATATTAAATTGTTTATGTTTTTTGTAACAAAAAAATATATTTCCAATAATTTAAAATTAATAGAATATTCAATCAAATAATGCATTATATTTTGAATATTTTTTTTTTATCAAACCGAATTTTTGGAGAGAGAAAGAAAGAGAGCAATGACGAGAGAACGCCGGCGAAAGCTTTTCCCTGCGAGGAAAACCAAAGAGTAGGGCTAAGAGAGCGGAGAAAGAGAGCTAGCTAGAAATTAACAGATGCTTAACAGCAAAGTGGATCGTAACAGGACAAAAAAAAATTTATCGCAAGGAAAACAGAACCCAATATTTTTTTATATATAAAATACAAGTGAAATGCTAATAACATTTACAATAATAACAACATCCATATTCAATCCCACTTAAACCCTCCGCATATAATTTAATTAATTTAATTTAATTTTTGGCGTAATATTTTTTTATAATTGAATTATGCTTTTGCTTAGTTACTCTTCTTACAATATTTTGTTGTTCAACTTTATTTTAAATACAAAACAATGTTTGTGTTGCGAATATTAATTTTGTTAGTTTTTTTTTGTTAGCCACAATATTCCGCTATCTTCGCTAGATTAACGCTTCTTTTGCTCCTCTCTCTTGTTGCTCCCTGTCTCCCCCGAAATTCTTCTTTCGCTGACGTCGTTGCTTATCAGCTGTTCTTTTATTTGTACTTTCATTCCATTACACACGCAGCCACACACAGGCGCAAGGGAAAGAGGAGGACGTGGCAAATGCAAAGAGAATCGAGCCAGCCACCCACTCGAAAAAAAAAATGTTACAGTGAGCACCCGAAAGAAGTCAACAGTCCTGTTTCTTTTTTTATTAATATTTTTTTACGTGATTTAATTGACCTTAGTTATTATAGATTTATCTGTGTCATATATAATAATAATAAAGAAAAAAAAACTAAACCAAGGATATAAAGAGCACTAAACTTAAAGACTTAAGAATTAATAAAAAATAAAAAACCCCAAAAATACATTCAAATTATTAGAAAAACGGCCTTTATTCGTATCTTTCACTGTTGTGCAAGTTGTCGGCCCTACACTAGTTCATTCAAGGGAAAGCTCACTGTGAGCGAAAGAAAGCAGGGGGAGGGAGGCAAGAGGAAGCGGAAAAGGGTGGCAGGTGGGCGATGCTAGGAGGAGGACGAAGAACGGTTGGGAATGTATAGGCATTTCAGGTGGGTGGTGCAAGTGGCCATGTAGGCGAACTGTATCTTTATGTACTTTTATGTACTACCAGAACTGTGCATTTATGTATTCACTGTGTTGTGTGTGTGTCACGAGATGTTGATGACAAAATCAACGTTAAGAGGAGAGAGCCATGTGTGCGTTTGTGGTGGTGGTGCAATTAAGCCCTACACTGGGGAAAATACCTACAAGACTCTCGAGATGCGTAGCAGTTGTAGTGGTGGAAAATAAATATTTAATTTCTAACTCAAGATAACTAAGAAATCTTGTAGTTTACGAAAAATATTTAATGGATGTTAAGTTATTACTAAATATTATTAAATTAAAAGATCGTTGCTAAATAACGCTTGTAATTTAATTTTTTTTATTTTTATTTTTTTTTATTGTAATTGTATGTCAATAGAGTCCGTATATTAAAAGTTTAAAAATAACTATATACAAATAAAATACAATAAAATAATATATATACAAATATGAAATAAATAAAATATCGCAAATCAATATTTTTCAGTAATTATTTGATATTTCTGTCGTAACCCAGCGACCACTTTCCTTTCTCTATTAACCCTTTGGTAGCCCTCTGTCCTCTGCTTATCAGGCAATACACAGAGAATAAATATTTTTTTAAAGCAAATTACCACAATTAATATTACTCTCATGAACCCTAAATTTTGAACATATTTCCTCTAAAAAAAAGTTCGGTCCTACATATAATAATTTTTTCAGAACGATTTTGTCTTTATTTTACAAATCAATATTAAATGTGTTTAAAATGGGTTTTTGCCAATTCGACAATCTCCAATCCCTTGGAGATAAGGATTTGTTAACTTTGATTCCTTAACAATTTTATCAACTATTTCCTTTAAAAAAAAAATCAGTATTTTATAAAAGTCACTTACCCTTACTCCAATGAAACGAGCCTCCAAAAGCTCCTGTTTTCGCGGATTAAGCGACGTTTGAAATTGATCCATTGCGAAAATTTTTTGTCCGATTGTTTTTATCAATTGAGATTTCTGTTTTTTTTTTTTTTTATTTCTTCTGCGACTGTTGTGTGTTCTTCGTATAAGTTTTTTAAGTTTTCTTTCTGTTTTTTATCTTGTATTAAAAATTTGCATTATGATTTTGAGATTGATAGCACTTGTCGGCAACAAAGGCGACAAGATTTGTCAGGGCCATGGCAATAAAATGGGAAATTCATCTGAAAAAAAAAAATATTCGAATGGTTTTTGTACATTACAACTGAAATTTTTTTATATACACACTGTACTGCTAATAAAGTCTTATCAAAAGGCATTTTGTTATCAACGAATTTGGTTTCTTTTTATAGCGCAAACAAAAAATGACCAAAAATAAAACCACAAAACTAGTATCAAAGTGTGGCTGCAATAAAAAAAAAATATTATGGCTTATAAAATAAAACATTTAAGATTTTTGCTAGTGGCGAGGTAATTATTACATATTTAATTTATCTATACGTTAAAGGCAGTAATTTGAAATTAAAATTAAAAAGCTTAAGGTTAACTTTCCATTCGCTTTAGGGTTAAATGTACAAAATTGCATATTATTCAATTTAATAATTGGAAAATATAATATATCTGGATAAAATTTGTTTATACACCGATTAGGATATTAAATGTTGGCTATAATATATATTCCAAAGTTTAAATCAAATTTATTAAATTAAAAAATGATGTATTAAATTTTAGAAATCAAAATACGATCAAACGGACCCCATAAGGGTTAATCTTTCCTTGCGGAGAAAACAATCACACTGAAAATATATATATACATACATACTATATATACAAATGCACAACTATCATATTATTTACGAATAATAGATGCATCAACACATGTTCTGAAATTAAATTTCTAAAAAAAAAACTTTCCCAGATTGGCTTCTCTTTCCAGTCGGAATTCCCAATAAGTTTTTTTCCCCGTTTCGCTCCCATCTTTTTTTAGTTTTTTTTTTTTGTTTTTGCTGCTGCGCTTCTGAGATCGTCATCTTTGAATTCAATTGGAGTGCGAGTCTTTTTTTCTCGTTTGCAAGAAGAAAATGCCAATCAAAGAGGAGACTTAATAAAAATGAAGAAGAAACCACCGAGCTCGAAGTACTAACTGCATGTACATACATACATATAAATATATATATATATATGTAATAAATAAATTTATAAAGCCACGCCTTTTAAGCGCCCCTCACACACACAAGCACACATGCGGTACATACGTACGCACACAGACAAGATCGTCGTACAATTTGTAGCGCTTTTTTTGTCTTTGCACCGGTATTTATTAGCTTTTAGCTTTGCTTTGGTTTTACCTCTTGCTTTTTCTTATTTTTTGCCTTGCATTTATTTCGTTTTCGCATTGCTTGTGCGTGCGAGTGAGAGCGGCAATCGCCGGTTGGGCAAAAAAAAAAAGTTGCTTCAAGAAAAGCGATTACTACAACAATAATAACAATACAATAAAAGCACCCACACATACACGTGCACACACTCACAGGGACTTTTCACTCGAGTACCACTGTCTCGCTCACACTCGCCGACTTCGCTTTTTCTTTTTTTTTTTTGCAAAAACGCTGCGAGGTTAAGTTTTTTTTTTATTTGCAATTTTGCGAGTTTGAAGACGTTTTTCGGTATTTTGCAGCCGTAGCGGGCACTCAAAGGCTAGGGGCCTATTCCCATAATCCGTAATTATGTTTACTTCGGTTTTTCAATGCCGTATTTCCGCATTTTTCATGTATTTTGTCACAGTAAAAAAATTCACTTTTAGCCACAGCGAAGCCAACACACAAACACTCGCATAGCTTGCACACACACACACACACAAGCTCGCAAACACGCGCGCACACATGCAGAAATGTGCTAAAAAATGCGCTCAGCTGGTGTTCGCCAAAATTGCAGTGGCGCCATCTCGCAGGTGCTGCCGGAACCGCAAATGCGCATAACAGACACATTTCTGGCTGCTAACCAGTATTTTTCTGTTAGGTTTGAGTCGGAGATAAACAATATTTAGTTCTGAATCGTTTATTTTTTTATTAAATATATATTGTTAATATTAAAAAATTATATAAAATAAGTAATAAAAATATATTTGTCCTAATTTTAATACAAGTTAAGCTGCTACAGTAAAATTACTAAAATTAAAGGTGCTGGGTTCCCAGCAAAATAAATAATAATAAAATACTAATAATAAATAATAAATAAATAAAAATATATACAGACAATACATTACTTTTGTAAGCACAAAATATTTAAGTTCTAAAAAATATACAATTATACTGACCCGAAACCCACAGCAGCTATGTCTTATATTTAACCTGTAGCTTAATTTTTAAGGAGTACAAAAAATATTTATACGCTTATAGTTTTTTTTTTTTAATTTGTTTTCTTTTAAATTTGAGCGAAAGAATACCTTAAATACCTTACAAATAAAAAATAAATTTCATTTTATTTTCTATCGGTCTTTGGAATTTCTCTTAAATAGATATGGAAACACTGGTACTTAATTACAGCTCTTTGCAAATGGTTTAAGTCTTAGCTAAACTTCTATTCAGGTTTTTATTTACTATTAAATCAATATTAATGATCAGGATTTTGTTTAATTTTGCATATTTATGTTGAACCGAAAACTCTCTGCAATAATACAGCTATTTTATCTTTCAATCGAAAAGAAAAAACTTCAGTGAAACGTAACTAAGCATAATTACGTTTGGTCCCACTGTTCCGGTCGGTCACACTCAGTGTTGCCTGGCTATGAGCACCCGTTAAGCTCGATTCTAAGCCAATATAAGCTAAAAATGTACAAATAAATAAAATATTCAATAAATACAAACAACTGCATTCAAATGCAAGCAAAGTTACAATGTTGTGTTTTCAATTGAATTGTAATTAATTCATTAATTTCCTATTGTCATTTATATAATGCACACCGTAAGCACGGTGTCCTGATGATGAAAACTGTTTCAAAGCAGTGAAGCAAATGTGGTCAATTTTGCCTTCGATGGTCCACTGCATCCTATTTTTAATTGTACCTAATCGTCCAGGGTCTCTTAAAGCAAATTAATTTAAGTCCCCAACTCCCTAAATATTGTATTTGCCTCTATGAAATCAATTAGGTCTGTATTTGCTCTTTTAACTCCTGGGTCCCACTTTTCCACGCATTATTACTCATGGCGGGATCCATACTTTGAAACATGAGGGACAGAGCGAGAGGCGAACAATCAAGGACAGTCTTATTTTTTATAATTTGTAATATTATCCTCAACCCAGCTCTAGAAAAACTAAAAGTGCGTCGTTAAATAATTTCCTAACGCCCTGCAACTTTGTAGTATTTTCGAATCTGAACTGGATATCAAATATTAATGTATCGATACTTTTTTTTTAAATTATGATTTTTTATTTGCTAAAATACCGTTATTGCGATATTTTTGTTTGATATCCTTTCCGTGGACAATCGGAATTTAAGAACAATTTTTAAAGCATTAAAGCATTCCCACAAATACTAGCCCAGTTGTATCAAACAATATTGCAGTCACCAAGACATAACAATTATTAAGAATTTATAGCAAAAATAAAAATTACATTTTTAACCAAAATTGTTTAAAATGTAGAATAATACAAATTAGTTACTTTTATTGAAAATATTTGAAAATGTATTCAGAATAAGAGAAGAGGCCACACAAAATGTTGTATAACAAATTAATAATAATAAAATATTTCAAATTAAGTGCACAAAATAAGCTAGACATGAAAAAGACCTTCATTAAATTTTTGTTAAATTTCTAGATTTATGTTTTTTTAAGAAGTTTGTTTTTGTTTAGTACAAGTGCTAATACAAGAACTTAAAATACTGTGCTTACATTTTTTATTGTTATTAATCGTTTTCTTGCTGCACGAAATAATCTGCGAGCCACTGTAGGTAGATTTTGTATGAAGATAAAATACCTGGTGGAGTAAGAATTTGAAATAATATTATAAACAGTAGAAATGTAGGCTTCAAATTAAATTGCGCGCTCAGAGATGCTGAAAACATCGATGCACGAACATCGATGTTGTTTTTTGCGATGTTTTTGTAGATATCGATATCAAAAATCGGTTATCTATTGCCTTAATGAATTGGATTTACATGTGACAATTACAAAAATTAAATATTTAACACACGATGAGAAAAAAAAGCTAATTTAAAAAGCATTATTGTTATATAAAAAAAAAATAAAAAATCTACGAAAGCTTTTTTAATATTTTTTATTGTTTTTATATTACATTAAAGAAAATATATTATAATGAATACTATAGAAGCTTACTGTTTACATTTGTATGCTGTTTTTAAATTTTTTGTTCTATGTCGATGTTATATTTTGAAAACATCGGATGTTTCGGTCGAATTTGCATCACCAGCGCGGTCACAGGTTTTCTTAAAAATAAGAATTTATGTAACGATAAATCATACATTTTTCTTGCGGGCTTTTTCATAAGCTGCATAATTCATGTACTGGTATTGAGCCTGGATCAAATAAAAATATCGCGATTTCAATATTTAGGCAAATAAAAAGTCGATCATCCTTAGAAAATAATATCGATATTTTTATATTTTAATATATTATCAAGTGGCCGACGGTCACACTTAGAGGTGAAATGGTGTATGGTGTATGGAGACATCGATGTTTTCGATGTTTCTTCCCAAAACATCGACAAGACATCGATGTTTTAAATTTTTTTTTTTAATTTTTAAATAGGTGAAATTTACTTTCATAAAAATTAAAGAAGAAATATTTATTCTTTCACAAACTTAAAAACTAATAAATGAACTCAAAAAGGAAACTTCGTGAACTTGAAAATCAAATAAATTAATTTAAAAATGGAACTTCTTGATATTAAAAAACTAATTAATAAGATCAAGCTCTTTTATATTATTAAAAAATTAACGTTTTTTTTAATAAACATAAGTTTATCAACAATGTCGGGGCTAAGGCGAGTCCTGCGGTCAGAAATTATTTGCCCATCTTTGCTGAACGCTCTGTCTTACTCGCAGCTTGTGGCAGCCACACAGAACTTTTTTTTGCGTCTTCCTTAAACTGATTGAAGACACCTGAATGTATAATTAATTGAAGACAAATAATGACAAAACAATTTTTAAACTTATATAATAATATTATTTAAAAACCCAAAAGAATCTGCTCAGATGATAGATATCATCTCTAGATTTTAACAGAACTTGCTTCTTTACAGAAGCTTGCGGATGGATTTTAACAGAACTTGCTTCTTTATAGAAACTTGCGGATGAATTCTTACAGTGGATGAGGTGGTTAACAGAATTAGGTGAATTTAACTAAATGATAGTGGCGACACAGAAACATCGATGGTCAAAGAAAAAACATCGATGTTTTAGAAAATTCGAAAAACATCGATGGCTCGATGTTTTCATCGATGTTTTCGTCGATGTTTTCATCGATGTTTTGCACTTGGTCACACTGTTTCAGACTTTCATCTCGCGTTCGTGCATTTTCGCATTCCTCGTCGTTTTTTAAAAAATCGAGAAAAGTAGAAGAGCCAGTCAAAAACTTTTCCCCCAAACGTTCTTCACTGTTGGCTAGCTCGGCGCGTGTCTTTTTTGTTAAGTGCATACAGTGCAACATTTGACCAGACAGAAAGAAAAACACGGAATATAACGGAAGCAACAAGCCAAAGCGGACACGCAAAAAACCGAAGTACGCCACCACAGAGAAGAAGCATTTAAAACAACAAAAAAGTGATTACGCATATTCTTAATTTTTTTGCAGTGCAAAAACATTCATTTGTCATAAATAATTGATGGGAATATAGGGGTTTTCGTGGATTTTCCTATGGGATTTTCAATTTTCTTCGTTTTGTTTAATAAACAAAAACGGTAAAAGCCGCCAAAAGACGCCGCTGCCGGCGTCGCAGTCGTCGTCAAAGAAAGTGCGCCAGCCGTTGTATGTGTGCGTGTGTGAGTGTGGTGAAGCAAAAGGCGAAAAAAACCAAGCCCAAAATGTATAACGGAATGTGCATGGCAAAAGTGAAATTTCTCTTTCTTTCTGATTTTTTTCTTGATCTTTTTAGTATTTAAATCAAAACTGAGTAATAAAAAAACAGACTAATTGTTCATTCAGCAAAATAAAGAAAAGAGGAGTCAGACACAGAAGGAGAGAGAGGGAGAGAACAGGGAAGGGGAGAGAGAGAAAGAGAGGCGTTGTGAGCCGTTTATCAACGGCTATCAGCGGAAATATATGTTTTTCGCCGCACCCCGCTTGACCTTATTCTCTCCACCCCCACCTCCCTCTCTAGTTCTTTACATTCCTCCCTATTTAACTTTATCGCTCTCTTTGTGTGGGGTGTGCAAGGTGCAGTCGACGTCGACGTCGCTGCCCGCATTTTGCTCGTTGACTCATACGCACACACACGCACACGCACACCCCCATCGCCCTTTTCAATCGCAATCCCTCTTTGCCAGCAGTTCCTCTTTACATTCGTTAACTCCGCTCTAAATGTTATTTGACGCATTTTGTTGTGTTTTTTTCATGGTTAAAATATCGAGTTTATTTTATTTGGTGATTACTTTTTTTTTTTGTTAAAATTGATAAGTTTATTAAATGATTGATTACATTTATGTTAAAATGATTTCCTGTCCTCAAAATAAGTTTGATAAAGAAATAAATAAGTCCTAAATTTGTAAATGCAAAATATTTATGGGTAAAACTTAAACAAATATTTAAGGGTATGCAAATATATTTACTGTATTTTATACCAGAAGGAATTAAAATATGTTTTTTGTTTCCTTTTTTATAAGGGATCCATACATTTCAGCAGATTGTGCAAAATGTAGAGGTACATTTTTTTTTTTAATTTGCATATATCTAAAACTTTCTTATTTTAATAGTTAATTCTTCTTTAGAGATTAGCTTTTACGGCATTAGGTTTTTTTCTGCTTTTTTTGTGAGATATTTTTCACATTTCTTTTTTAATCGCTTGGTGGTGACCCGTTTTTTCTCTCGTTGAGCTGATCTTCTCAGTCTTACGAACGTGCCAATTTTTAGACTCGGTTGCTAATCGCTAACCGACTTTGACATAAGCGTTAGATCATCATGAGATCGTGATGATGATTCCCGCCAACTTTATCCGTAACTGGATGCGCGAGTTCAACTTATTCGGTACGCTTTTAGCTGCAAATTGAAAAAAAGCGGAAAAAGAAATAAGAACAAAAAGTCAGAACGTGACACAGAAAAACTGGGAGATAAAACAATTTGATTGAATTTCATGCTTTACAGTTTTTAATTATATACAATAAGGCATCAAGTTCAAGTTCAATTTGTATTGCTCTTGCCTTAATTTAATCATTTTTCTGACTCATTCATTGAGCGTAAAACTCCCTAAACAATTAGTGTGTGTCATACACCATATTTCGTTGCCTTCTTGTCAACATTTCCTAATTATTATTTGTTTGTTTGTGCGGTAACCAAGGGGGCGTCATAGCTTTCCGCAATAAACAGAAATAAGAGAATATTGCTAAATCGCAGGGTTGACTGTTATTGATAACAAAAATACAAAAATAATAAATACAACAATTTTTGTTATCAATAAAAAATACATATTTACACAATTATCGATTTGTTTGCTTATAAAACATGATCTATCTTCATATACCATTGTAAATAAAGTATTTCTTTATTAGTTCGAAGTTTTAATAATTAAATTTAACATTTAAAACATCTGAACAATTAAAGTTGTGACCTAAAAATAAGAATATGAAAGAATTCTAACTGTTTACACAGATTACAAAGAAAATGAGTTGGTTTTTGTTTTAAAATTGGCAATATAATTTGGTCTATGTTTGGACTTTATCTTCTACCTTTCGTCTGACCTTTTTCTAATGCCATTTCTTGTCTTTCTTATCCGCTTTTTAAACTTTGCTGGCAGGTGGGAAAAGATTAAGATAGGGGAGAAAAAAAAGAAAATAACACAAAAAAGAAGCAGAACAACGGAATGGAATACTGACTCATGATCTTCACGGCTGCAGTGACACAGTTTTTATATTTTTTTTTTTCGTACCTCGCGACGCGTTTTCTCATCTTTTGTTAGCTTCGCTAACTTGGCCCACGGGCAGAAGATAGCGCAACTTGGGAACTTAGCCCAATTTATAGCCATCAAGCTGTGATTTGCTCTAATTTCACTCCTAATGGGAGATCGTCAAGGGAGGCAGAAAAACATTAGAGAAATGTGTATATATATTTCCACTTCTCAATTATATCCGCATAAAAGTTTGTATTATTCTTTTGCTGAAAAAGTCTGACTTAATGCTGGTTTGATGTGCACTTAATTTATGGACGGAAGGGGTACATATAATGAGAATTACTAAATTAAAGGTCACTTTGGTAAAAAAAAAGGTCACATGTTTAATGCCCAAATTAATGGGTAATATCTTTGGACTTTGATTAGGGTTTGTCTCAAATATAGTACGCCAGTTTTGTAAAAAAGTTCTAAGCAAGTTAAATAAGTATTTAACTAATTTTTAAAAATTATTCCTGGTACCTAGGGTCATAAAAAGCTCAAGTATTTATACTAATAGCTAAAAATGAATACATTTCGATGCTCGGGCACAACTTTACACAATTCTCGAGTGAATGAACAGGGCTTGTTACATCATCGTGTCAGCATCTCCAAAGTTCTCTGGCATTCCTCAGCCTCATATACAGGTTTTAGTTGTTTTACTTGGTTTGGGGGTTCTCAAGCTTTTCTTCATGGTCTTTGTTGCTGCTTTATCGCATTTGGGGGATCTTTTATGAGAGTTGACTGTAAGCTTAGGTTTTAATTATGCTCTCTTCGCTTCAGAAAACAGCTCAAAGAAGCCAGGTTGGGTAAAATTGAATTTTTGAAATTTGAAAGTTGACCATCTCTACCCTTCGTTTGACCATGTTTGCCCACCTTTTATTTTTTTTTTACCACGTCCCGTTTCGAAAATATGGAATTTCGAAAATTTTCAAAAATTTTCGAAAATCAAAAAGTTTCGTTTTTTCAAAATTTTTTTTTGGAAATCGCATTAGAATCGTTTGACCACGTTTGCCCACCCTTTAGAATTTTGAAATTTTTCGAAATTCAGAAAATACTCAAAAATGTTCTACCAAATTTTGAATTTTTGAAATTCGAAAGTTGACCATCTTTACCCTTCGTTTGACCATGTTTGCCCACCTTTTATTTTTTTTTTACCACGTCCCGTTTCAAAAATATGACACTTAGAAAATTTTCAAAAATTTTCGAAAATCAAAAAGTTTACTTTTTTCAAATTTTTTTGTTGGAAATCGGATTAGAATCGTTTGACCACGTTTGCCCACCCTTTAGAATTTTGAAAATTTTCCAAATTCAGAAAATACTCAAAAGTGTTCTACCAAAATTTGAATTTTTGAAATTTGAAAGTTGACCATCTTTAACCTTCGTTTGACCATGTTTGCCCACCTTTTGTTTTTTTTTTACCAAGTCCCGTTTCGAAAATATGGAATTTCAAAAATTTTCGAAAATCAAAAAGTTTACTTTTTTGAATTTTTTTTTTTGGAAATCGCATTAGAATCGTTTGACCACGTTTGCCCACCCTTTAGAATTTTGAAATTTTTCGAAATTCAGAAAATACTCAAAAATGTTCTACCAAATTTTGAATTTTTGAAATTCGAAAGTTGACCATCTTTACCCTTCGTTTGACCACGTTTGCCCACCTTTTATTTTTTTTTTACCACGTCCCGTTTCAAAAATATAGAACTTCGAACATTTTCAAAAATTTTCGAAAATCAAAATGTTTACTTTTTTCAAA